>CM067527.1:887500-897500 GCA_034509925.1 Hirudinaria manillensis
CCACTCATTCACCCACTCACTCACTCACCCACCCACTCATTCACTCACTTACTCACTTACCCACTCACTCACCCACCCGCTCACTCACTCACCCACCCGCTCACCCACCCACTCATTCACCCACTCACTCACTCACCCACCCACTCATTCACTCACTTACTCACTTACCCACTCACTCACCCACCCACCCACTCACCCACCCACTCATTCATCCACTTTTCTAGAACACTTCCCCACTCATAAAACGATAAAAGTAGTCCACTCTGGTTGCTTTTGAAGACCCACTAGGCAATCGTTCTTCTTCTTTTTTTTTGCCAGAAAAATATTTAAAACGTAAGAATTCTTTGAAAATGGCATCAATGCGCGTATTGGTGAGTGAATGAGTGGCTGGTTGGGTGAGTGGGTGAATGAATCAAGTAATGAGTGAGTGCATGGATGGTTGGGTGAGTGAGTGAGTGAATTAACGAATGAGTGAATGCATGGATGGGTTGGTGAGTGAATGAGTGAATCAGCGAATGAGTGAGTGCATGGATGGGTGGGTGAGTGAGTGGATGAGTGAGTGAGTGAGTGAGTTAATGAGGGAGCAGACGGGTGGGACGAGAATTTGCTGTTTGTTTTCGCATCTCCAGCCTTGTAATTCCCAGCGGATGAGAGTATTTTGAGCGCATTTTCGTGTAGTGATGAATCAATGCATCTCCCGAATTATTGGCAAATGCTGATGCTGATAATGATGACGATGGCGACGATGATGACAATGATGACGATGGCGACAATAGTCATATAGAGTTTTATTGCATTAACTTTTTTGTTTTCATTTTCAGTCCATCAATCTATTTTCATGTTTAATTGTTATTTGCCAACAATTGTTTCTAAAACAACAGCATATCAAATACGTCCATTCTCTTCGTTATAAAACAATGGCTTCTTGATTTTATTTTTTGTGATTTTATTTTTAAATTGCTTAAATTTTTTTTAAATTAAATTTTATCGCGAAACATTATTATATTTATTCTTAAATAAATAAATATATAAATAAACAAAATAAACAAATAAATAAATAAGTAAGTAAATAAATAAATAAACAAACAAATAAATAAAAAAACAGCTAATTGATTGAATAATTCTCGTCCTCCTCCTCCTCCTCCTCGCGGTTCTCACGCCGATGACGTCAGACGATGACGTCATCAATCAGCGCGAAGAAGCTTTTCCAGGTCCGCCATCTTTAAAATGAGGCGCTGAATTTTTTACGAACTCCTTGAGTGGGAATTTAGAAATTTATCGAATCTTTTTTTCTTTTCTTTTCAGCCACTCAAACATGCCATCAACGTCATCATCATCATCATCGACATCGTCATCGTCATCACCATCACCATTACCATCATCATCATCACCATCATCTTCATCATCATCATCGTCGTCGTCATCATCTTCCCAACAAGTTATCATTTCATTCATTCAATCATTGAATGCTTTACAATGTCAACAACGTTTTGTGTGGGTGAGTGAGCTAATTAATATTAATTACGAGACTCATAAATATTCATGACGTCCGATAAAATAATTTTGAATAATTCCTTCGTTTGACCGATCGCGAAGGGATTCTTGACGCTCATTTAATATTCATCACGTGACTGTCGGAAGTCACGTGATGCATAATTTATGCAGATTGGGTAGGATTGTTTTCAATTGAAATGCCGTGCAAATATGGTGTTTTTAGAAAAGTCAATAACAACATCATCATATTTTATGATGATGATGACGATGATGATGTTATTATTATTTTAATGTTATAATAAAATAAGCTACAATAAGGTTTATTATCGCACCTGTATTATCTGATCACCTTCTTTAATTCTTCCCTCCTTTCCAGCTGGACTCCTCGGGTCTACCTGGATGGATGGATGGATGGATGGATGGATGGATGGATGGATGGATGGATGGATGGATGGATGGATGGATGGATGGATGGATGGATGGATGGATGGATGGATGGATGGATGGATGGATGGATGGATGGATGGATGGATGGATGGATGGATGGATGGATGGATGGATGGATGGATGGATGGATGGATGGATGGATGGATGGATGGATGGATGGATGGATGGATGGATGGATGGATGGATGGATGGATGGATGGATGGATGGATGGATGGATGGATGGATGGATGGATGGATGGATGGATGGATGGATGGATGGACGTGTGGATGTTTTTTTTTTGGTCAAGTGGATGAGCGAGCTGAGGTGGTCATAAAATATTGAAAAGGATAATTCTTCTCCAACTTCAACAAAAAAGTGATGGATTGTTGAATCGCGTGCTTCACAAGAATAAACAACAATTAATCAACAGATCTCACGGAATAATAAACACCTACCCCTCTCCCCAAACACACCCCTACCCACACCCCATCCCCTCACACAAACGCTCCGACCGCCAAAGCGACCGTGGCGACAAACGGCGACGACAGACAGCATAAAGCACTCCAAATGCGCTGTCCAATTTCCTGTACCCGACAATTTCGAATCGATTTTCTCGACAGTTTTTAAAGATTATTTTTTCCTCCATTTTATTTTTGTTGTCCTTTGAAGACGACCACTGGGTGCAACGACAACAACAACAGCAACAACAATAGCAACAACAACGTCGACAGCAACATTTTTAAATGCAACCGTTGCTAGTAGCGACATTGTTATTGCTCGATATTATTATAATAATAATAATAAAAATCATAAGATTATAAAAATTATAATTGCATAATTAAAATGATATTATAATTACCTCTCTGACGTATACATCCGTGACGTCATCGAAGGTGGATCCGTAGCAGAGTGTGAGGCCGACTCTCTCCGAGGCGTCTGCTCTTTTGATTGTCACTTCCTGTCACGTGGTGTGTAAAAAGAGAAAATGGCCATCCATACATTAACAATATTAATATTAATAATAATATTAATATTCTATTAATATTAATAACATTAATACTGATAATGACAATGGTGATGATGACGATGATAATCATTACAACAATAATAATAATAATAATAATAATAATAATAATAATAAAAACATTGCACACCTAAAATATTATTTACTCACATTATTATATAAATATATTTTATTTATTTATTTTATATTTTTAATAATGCAAGTGGTAATAACAATAAATCGTGAAATATTGTTACATTAAATCCTACTATTCTTCTTTATCATCCGTGGTCCGATAAAGGTTTTAATTAAAGACATTTGTCACGAAAAAAATCTTTTTTTTTTTAAATTTTAATTTTATAAATTTAAATTTTAAAATCTTTGAAACGGAATTAATTCCGCATAATTGTAGTGGAAATTCATTTTTTTTTTTAAATCTAGAAAATGTAAAAAAAAATTTATTTTAATTCCTTTAACCCATGGATGCCCAAAGGCGGTACAATTGTACCCCATCCTTTGTTTATTTGAAATACGTTTTTGAAATTTTATCATGAATTTTTGTGAAATTTATCTTCAATATGTCTGTTATAATGTCATGTAAATATTTTTTGGCACAAGTTAAAAGCATCTTTTTTTATGATCGTTCAAAAGACTGGCTGAAAATGGAATTTTTTTTTTACCTGAGCATCCCAGGGTCAATAAAATCAATGGTTATTAAAAAAATCAAATTAATTCTTATAAATAACGATAATGAAATATTATAAAATATATTCGCTAATTTAATATATTCATAAATTTTAAGAATTAAATTTTTCTTTCTCCTCTCGCAAGCATCATCGGAACCATCCGAGACAGGCGGACGTGACGTCACCTCGTCGTTCACGTGACCTGTCATCAGCCAATCAGAGACCGGCCTCCGATGCTGTTCAGCTAACTAGTCCGTCCAACTCGTTTTAAAAATTTCAACAAAAAAACAAACAAATTTTAAAAACAAACAACAAAAACAACAACAACAGCAACAATGGGGAGCTCAGAATTATGCAAAATTTTCGCAATTTTTCACAGAGAAATGATTTTGTTTAGTTTTGTTTTTAAATTTCCATTTAATTATCATTTTTAAGATCATTTATAATAATAATACAACTTCACCTTTAATTATATCGTATAAATATGATTAATAAATAATTATCATCTGCTTGTTGATCAAAGGAATGAAAATTATGATATTTTGGGGGGTTAAAAGATAGCTCTCTTCATCATTATCATCATCATCATCTTCATCATCATCAGCATCACCACCGGCATCATCGTCGTCGTCATCATCTGTAATTTATCACCCAAGAAGCTTTTTTCCAGGAAGCCAGGCACTAATTAATCCTCATCATAAATGTCCCCTAGCGTTGTCGACGTCGTCATCGTCTTCCTCTTCGTTATCATCGCCCACTCACTCACTCACTCACTCACTCACTCACTCACTCACTCACTCACTCACTCACTCACTCACTCACTCACTCACTCACTCACTCACTCACTCACTCACTCACTCACTCACTCACTCACTCACTCACTCACTCACTCACTCACTCACTCACTCACTCACTCACTCACTCACTCACTCACTCACTCACTCACTCACTCACTCACTCACTCACTCACTCACTCACTCACTCACTCACTCACTCACTCACTCACTCACTCACTCACTCACTCACTCACTCACTCACTCACTCACTCACTCACTCACTCACTCACTCACTCACTCACTCACTCACTCACTCACTCACTCACTCACTCACTCACTCACTCACTCACTCACTCACTCACTCACTCACTCACTCACTCACTCACTCACTCACTCACTCTTTCATTCATTTACTCATTCGTTCCATAACTCGTCTCGACATCAACCCACAAAAAGTCACTTCTCATCAAAAAGTCACTGAGAAGCCATAGTGGAAGATGATGATGATGACTACGACGATGATGATGGTGGCGATGATGACTGAACGGCTTTGGTAACCACATTATATTTACTTACGCTAATAATATAAATAATAACTAGGTTGGAATAATAGCAATATAAATAGAATAATATAATAAATAATAATAACTATATTACATGATTATATTGTTATTATTATTATAATTATTATAATTATTATGAGGGGCAATGTTGAGGCTATATTATTACCATTATTATTATTATTATTATTATTATTATTATTATTATTATTATTATTATTATTATTATTACTATTATTATTATTATTATTATTATTATTATTACTAATGGATTAATCAATTGATTAAGACCAACCTCGTATTCAAACTCGACGGGTTGATTGAGACTTGCATCTTCCAACCAATCCTCGAACATCATCAACCGACGACCTTCCCTTTCCAGCTCCGCATCGGCGGGAAACCTGTTGCTGGAAGAAGCACCTGCTCCGGCCTCCTCGTCGTCTTCTTCTTCTTCTGCTTCTCCACTGCAATTATGATGGTGGTGGTGATGATGATGATGATGATGATGATGATGATGATGATGATGATGATGATGATGATGATGATGATGATGATGATGATGATGATGGTGATGGTGATGACGATGATGACGACGACGATGATTACAGTGGCAATGATAACGTCGACGACATTCAACGGTTGAAAACCTCGGGAATGATTCACTATTCCGAGAAGGAGAGAATGAAGAAGAAGAAGAAGAACACAAAGTTGAAAGAAAAACAACAGTAACAACAACAACAACTGGGACCAGATGCGTTTTGAGTAGAGTGAGGAACTGGGGGGGGGGGGGGGAGGAGATATAATCCATCTGCTCTCCCCTGAGGGCCAGTGGCCATGTTAAGGCCGTATCTCTTCCCACTGCAAGTAAAAAAAATGGATGGAGGAACAGAACAACCGCCTTGGAGCGCCCATTAGAACATTGGATTTCGAATCGCAAATCCGATTTAAGCGAGTGCAAAAAGATTACCAAAGAGAAGGCAAAAGACGCCTCATCATCCTCCTCATCACCATCATCAACGTCGTCGTCGTCGTCGTCGTCAGAATCACAAAGGCGGGATTGCAGATTGAAAGTTCACGGTTCAAAGTTGAACGAGTACAGTTGGTTGCCACGTGCGTACGTGTTGTTTCGTTTTATACGATGTTTTTTTTCTCTCGAGACGACAAACAATTTTTCCACGAGTGCACATCAATCATAGACCTGAAAGTGTTGCCGACGACGACGACGACGTCGACGACAACAACAACAAAGCGACAGGTGAATGGCCGATCAATCCAGGTGAAAACTGTATGAAATGTACGATTCTTTCTTTCTTTTTCATCCTTCTTCCGGTCTTTTACCGTCCCGCGTACCCCTATCTTGGCGACACCGACGACAGTCGCAAGCGTCGTCATCGCACGAGCAGACTGCGGTTGGCAGTCGCCGTTCCAGCTGGCATCGCGATGTCGTTGGTCGTTCAGACCAGGTGTCGCTGGAAGCGGAAGGCAGGTGTGTCGATGGATACAGGCGCAGGTGGGCGCCTGAAACGTCGTTCAACTTTTTTTTTCCTGTTTTTATTTTTATTTTATTTTTTAATTATCGCTCGCCGTCGTCGTCGTTGTGGCTGGCGTTTGTTTAAAAAAGATTGGAGACAGCTAATTGAGATTGATGACCTGGCGACAGGCGTCTGGCAGCGACAAGTCGCCGCGAACGTCGGTGTGGTGAGTACTGCAAGTCTTTCATAGAAGGAAAGGCATTTCATTCATTTCTGATTTCAGTTATTTAGATTCGCTTTCATCGTAAAAGATAGGAATATCCGACGCCATCATCATTATCGACACGACCACCATCACCACCATCATCATCATCATCATCATCATCACCACCACCATCATCATCATCATCATCATCATCATCATCATCACCACCACCATCATCATCATCATCATCATCATCATCTATATCATCGCCATCTTCGTCGTCGGCATCATCGTCATCTTCATCAACTTCCATTAGTATAAGCAATAGTGCAAGCAAACGACGACCAATGGATCTCCCTACAAGCCGACGTCTGTCGCGTCTGAAGCCGGCAGCAGGAACGGTCAACGACCGGCCAACGTAGATCCGGCTTGTGCCATGTTTTTCGGATCTCTGATTTATGTCTGCTCCAATTTGCTCGTGTCCGAGCGAAGGAGAAAATGATGAAAGGAGAGGTGAGGATGGAAAGAATGGAAGAGACAAATAAAGAAAGAAAGGAAGGAAGAAATGAATGAAGAGATAAAGAAATAAAGGAGTTTGTTTTTCAGGAATCGTCTGAACGCTTTCGAAACAACTGGACACTTGTTCACACACCCACTCACCCACTCACTCACTCACCTACACACTTACTCACCCACTCACTCACCCAACTACTCCCCCACTCAGCCACCACATACATAGCGATTATTCGAATTTGAAAGACGATGGATTGAGCGGAAAGTGGAAGAATGAACTGATGAATTGAGGAGACGGAGAAGAGGAAGACGAAGAAGAAGATGAGACTGACTGTGGCGCCACCATTGGTTTCAACAGGAGACAAATGCGTCGTAAACATTCCAAGTCCATGTCTTCCTTGTGAAGACAGGAATGAAATTGAAATCATTCTTTCTTTCTTTCTCCACTTCTGTCTTTCAGAGTTTAATTTAAAATTAAATTAAATTAATTAATTAATTAATTATTTTATTATTTGTTTTTTAAGTCTTCTTTTAAATTAATTAATCATTTATTTATTTATTTATTTATTTATTTATTTATTTATTTATATTTCAATATTGCGTGGATTCCTATGTTATATCAATTAATAAATTAAGATTCTGCCCTCAGCTTGTACCACGGCCGTCGTCATCATCATCGCAGAGGATAAACTATTGAAGGGTCATTCATATAGCGCACGATCGGTTGCTCGGACCTCACTGGCAGTTCCCACAACCCCGGGGAACAAAAAGAAGTCAGGGCTTGACCTTTCAACTCTGACCTCATGAAGGCTGTGAAATGACAACAACGATAGGCGGAGTACGATCCGACATTATGACGGCGAGTCTGATGATGATGATGATGATGACGATGACGCTGATGATGAAGACGACGACGATGACGATTATTGTTGTCATGGAGAGAAAGAAAGAAAGAAAGAATGAAAAAAAAAAAGAAAAGAAAGTTATTCAAGAATAGATAAAGGAGTAGAAATGCTAGTGTACAGGATGAAAGTAAACAAATGAGACTCGAAAATCACTCTGTCAGGTAAACAATGATCTTTCAGGCTAATAAAAAAGAAACCAAAAGAAGAGAAACAGATAATGATGACGACGATGACGACGACGACAACGACGATGGTGATGACGATGACGACGACGATGGTAATGATGACGATGACGACGACGATGGTGATGACGATGACGACGACGATGATGGTGATGACGACGACAACGTCGATGGTGATGACGATGACGACGACGACGATGATGATAACAGCATCGTCTGGCCGGCAATATTATCTAATCGATACCATACGTTTTATCAATACTATAAATAACCCTCACAGTACACACACACACACTAATGCATACAGACACATTCCAATACAAACACTGTTACAAACAGGCTGAAATTGATACATATGATTATGTATACAAACAGATACAAACACGCAAACCTTCTAAAACACACAAATGAGTCGAAATTGATACAAACAAATACATGTACAAATACAGATACAAACCTGCAAACATACAAACGTGTAGACATTGATGCAAACAAACAAGAACAGATATACAAACATGCAAACATCGTAAAACATACAAACTCCCCCTAGCGACAGCTCAGCGTTCGAAGACTCAGAGACGGTTATGGATGACCGGCGTGCAACCGGAAGATAAAATTCCACCGGTGATCTCGATGGCGATGATGATGACGATGACGATGGCGATGATGATGACGACGAAGATGAGGAAGAACAAGATGATTATAATAATGACGATGATGATGATTGTCATTATGGCAGTGACTGTTGTGACGATGATCAGAACCAATGTACTCCGATGATTCAAATTATAATGACAGCCTAATAATTACAATAATTATTACACAAAGATACAATTTATTATACTATTTTTGTATTAGTAATGTTATTATAATCATCATCGTCATCGTCATAGTCATCGTCATCATCATCATCATCAACTTCTTACATGTGTTCGTAGAGATTCGAACCGTCTGCACAGACAATTCCTCTGGCCGGCTTCTCCAGTACTTCCGCCAAATCCCCGGCCGTTACGTCATCGGTGACGTCATCGTAGTCGACCAATAGGCTGCCGAGAATCTCGACGCCGTCGTCGTCGTCATCGTCATCGTCGTCATCGTATTTTTCCGTCTGGGTGGCCACCGTCAGCGTAACGGAAGCTTCCGCTGGAATCGCCTCGTCGTCGTCTTCTTCGTCACCTCGGACAGGTGCCTGGCTGCTGCCGCCACCCTCCATCTGGAACGAGTTGTGATGATGATGGGGTGGTTGTGGTGATGGTGGTAGCGATGGTGGTGGTGGTGGTGGTAGTGGCGGCGGTGGTAGTGGTGGTGATGACGATGACGACGGCGAAGATGATGATGTTGATGTTGATGATGATGATGTTAGGATTTTAAAACGAAACGTGATCGCAATAATTCCCCAAAACAGAACCAGTTGCAGAATTTAAAAAACAAAAAAAAATATATTTTTTTAAATTAATCGCTTTTTCTTCTCTTAAAAAATTTAAAATTCATTCGTTTAGAATTAAATCGTGAATGAAAATATTTATTACATATTATTATTATTATTATTATTATCAATATTCTTATTATTATTATCAATATTATTATTATTATTATCAATATTATTATTATTATTATCAATAATAATAATATTATTATTATTATTATTATTATTATTATTATAGACAAAAAATATTTGAAATAAAATTTCGCTGAAAAAAAAATTGAATTTGAAGGGAATGTCTCCTGCAAGATTTATCAGACCCGTGCTGGGGGAATATCATCATCATCATCATC
>CM067527.1:902500-912500 GCA_034509925.1 Hirudinaria manillensis
TCCTGTGCTCGTGCGAAGTTGTGATGCTGTGTTGTTGTGCTGTTGTGTTATTGTGTTGTTGTGCTGTTGTGTTGTTGTGCTGTTGTGTTATTGTGTTGTTGTGCTGTTGTTTTGTTGTGCGATCTGAGAATTGGAAAGAAACAGCAAAAACAAAAAAAAATCCTGACAGAAAGTGTCAAGAAAGGGCTTTAATGTCCTGACGATGACGATGATGATGACGATGATGATGATGATGACGATGATGATGAGGAGGACGATGATGAGGACGTTGATGATGATCGGGACGATGACGACGATGACGTCAACGATCGAATGATTTAAAATTATTCTTCATAATTTCATAATTTTAATTCTTTATTTTAATTAAATTTTACATTCTCAATTTAATTATCCTTAAATTAATAAATAATGCCAATTATTAAATATTTTTTATTTTTAAATATACTAAAAATGCTTTTCCTGAATTAAGACTGACTACAAATTGAATGTAATTCATTCATCAACGCCTCACCTTATTTTCTGTTCACAAAGTCTTTGGTTCTCGATGAGTAATGAATTTCATTTCTTTGTTTTGCTTCGTTGAGCGATGATCGAGGATTTCAAAAGCAAAGAATGCAGAAAACAAGATGGCAGTAATACAGCATGAACATCGTCATTTAAATGGACAGAATATTTAGACATTTAACTATTCGATTCTTTAATATTAGCAATAAATTATTTATTATTTAAATGTTAATTTAATGTTAATTAATTTATTATTCAACAAATTATCGTTCCTTTAAAATTTTCCTCCGATTCTCATCGAAATGAACTCGAAAATCATTCGACATGAATTTCTCCGTCACAATGAAACAACAAGGTCCGATCCAGAGGTCTTAGGTTCGAATCCCGACAGGAGATGGAAACTAAAAACTCCGTTGAACTCTCCTCCGGTTTCAATCCAAGCACATTGCTGGAGACTATTGAGCGACTGCTTATATGCAGTCTGGCCAGACCACAGAGGTGTTGCGGGCTGCTGATGGATGGATGGATGGACGGACGGACGGACCTATGGATGGATGTGTGCATGCATGGATTTCACGGTGACAGGTAGGGCGATATTGGATTGAAATGGATTGAAACGGATTGAAGTGATACATGACGAGGTGAATGAGTGATTGAAGATGTATGTGTGTGTGTGCGTGTATGTATGTGTGTGCATGTGTGTGTGTGCATGTGTGTTTGTGTGTGTGTGTGTGAGAATTAGAAAAAGATGTATAAAAAACTAGTATGAATAATGCCTAGAGACATTTTTAGGCAGTTAATTAATGGATATATGGATAAATGGATGGACGGATGGATGGTGGGTAGGTTGGTTGGACGGACGGACGGACGGTTGGATGGACGGACGGACGGACGGTTGGATGGATGGATGGATGGATGGATGGATGGATGGATGGATGGATGGATGGATGGATGGATGGATGGATGGATGGATGGATGGATGGATGGATGGATGGATGGATGGATGGATGGATGGATGGATGGATGGATGGATGGATGGATGGATGGATGGATGGATGGATGGATGGATGGATGGATGGATGGATGGATGGATGGATGGATGGATGGATGGATGGATGGATGGATGGATGGATGGATGGATGGATGGATGGATGGATGGATGGATGGATGGATGGATGGATGGATGGATGGATGGATGGATGGATGGATGGATGGATGGATGGATGGATGGATGGATGGATGGATGGATGGATGGATGGATGGATGGATGGATGGATGGATGGATGGATGGATGGATGGATGGATGGATGGATGGATGGATGGATGGATGGATGGATGGATGGATGGATGGATGGATGGATGGATGGATGGATGGATGGATGGATGGATGGATGGATGGATGGATGGATGGATGGATGGATGGATGGATGGATGGTAGGTTGGTGGGACGGATGGATGGATGGAAAGATGGATAGATGGATGGATGGAGGGAGGAATTGCCGGATGAATGGCAGAAAATTCATTCCAGACAATAGACGAAACAGTCTTAAAAATATCAAACATTCTCTCGTTTGTGACTCACAAGCGTCTAAAATTATCTCTTCTTGCAACTAATTATGAACGCATAATTATAAGCTTATAATTATAATTATTTTTCTCCAAAGAATTAATAACAATAACAACAACAATAATAATAATTATAATATAATAATAATAATAATAATAATAATAATAATAATAATAATAATAATAATAATAATAATAATAATAATAATAATAATAATAATAATAATAATGATAATAATAATCATAAATTCTCATAATTATTAGAATAATACCTGCCACGAAGCAGCTAGGAATTTTTGTGCCAAGTTGCTGACAGACCTTGTTGGTCTAATTATGGACGCCAGAGGAGAGAGATATTATGTCTGCCATTTGGCTTATTATTTCATTATTAATATAATTGCTGTCGTCATCGTTGTCGTCGTCATCATCATCTTTATTATCATCATCATCATAACTGCGGGGCTTGTTGGCTTCCTGTTGAGCGAACGGACAAAGACTAGTGCATAACAAAGAGCAATTGAATGAAATTCATCCCCGAGTCACGTGGGCTGTAATCATTACCCGAATGGGGGTTTGGCGGGTGGGGAGAGCGGATGGATGGGTACATGGGGTGATGGACAGATTATTAGGTGGTGGATGGACGGACGGACGGATTGGTAGACTGGAGGAATGGATGGATGGGTGGATGAATAAATGAATGTTAGGGTAAATGGAGTTTGACACAGTTATGACACCACAACTTCTTTTTCTTTTCCGTTCATTCATTCATTCGTTCTTCCACGCTTCACTCACCCATCCACCCACTCACCCACCCACCCAATCACTCACCCACCCACCCACTTCTCGCACTTCATCACTCCATGTTGGAGAACCTGATATGGAAAAGCGAACTGCGTCCAACAATGGATTCAATCACGGAATGGAAATTTGATGATGATGATGATGAGGAGGAGGAGGAAGAGATGGAGGATGGCAAAGACAACAACGGTGATAAATATGATGATGGACTTAGCGATGAATGATGAAGAAGTCTAATGCGAATAAATAAATAAAATATGAAAATTAAAATTTATTTAAACATTAAATTTGATAAATGCCCCAATTATCAGCTCAGATGGAACGTATGCATCTCAGTTTCTTATCAGTACGATAATTCTACGTAATTCCAAATTCCAGGTCACCATGTTATCCGTCCAGGAATCGATTGCAAGATGATTGATAGCGGTTGGATAATGATTGATCGCGAGGGGACGGTTGATTTCAATCAAGGAACTTCTTTTTCTTTTTTTTTTTTGGGGGGGGGGGGAGTTGGGGGAGGAAAGAAAGAAGGGAACGAAGGACGGATGGCAAGAAAAAGATCTTAAAGTTATTTGTGAGATTTCAGAAATGCGTCTACAATTTCATGGATATCGCTTCATCATAGTCGTCATCATCATCGTCGTCGTCATCATCGTCGAAATCATCGTCGTCGTCATCGTCGTCGTCATCGTCAAAACTTGAAAGGCACTCTTGTTGTTTGTTCAGGAAGTAATCGGTTTTTAGATTCTCTCTCGAAAGTCGTTTTTGGTGGATGGGTGGATGGACCAACGGATGGACCAATGGATGGACCAGTGGATGGACCAGTGGATGGACCAATGGACGGGCCAATGGATGGATGGGTGGAGGGACGGATGGACGGATAAATGGATGAATGGAGTATGGCGGGGATGAGAGGATGAATTTTACTGATCAGTTATTTCAATTTGACCGTAAATTATGTTTTATTATTTTGAAATCAACAGTTTAATTTATGATCGCCAGGGGAAGATTTTGTTTAAACTCTAGGGAATGATTTGGAAAACATATTGGTCCTGCCATCTATCGAATGACGAGTAAATATCGGGCAAATCTTGCATTCGTTTTCCTCAATTATTTAAAATTTATTTAAATGCAAATGATATTTATTGACAATTAATTATTGAAATTATTAATAATCTTTCCTTTATTTTTTTTATTTCGTATTAATTTAAAAATGAAATTAACACCCACCATCGTACTTGACCCGCCCTCTGGTCATAAGAAAGGAGCTGCGAGGTCATCGAGTGCAGGGTACTCGGCTCATTTACGATCTTTCTCAGAATTTATTGTATATTTATTTTGTATTTTATGCTATTTGAGACCAAATAAACTTTAATTCTTCTTTTAATGAATCATAACAATAACGTTTTATAAATAAATATTATTATTATTATTGATGATATCTTTGTAATTATAATAATAATAAAATATTCTGAGTTCATTAGAATTATTATTATTACTTTCATTTCTCTAATGTTTGCTAATGTGCCTTAAATATTACCCTCATGAATAATTTTCATTGCTCATTGACGCAAATCGAAACTAAAAGTTGATGACGACGACGATGGCAGCGAGGATGACGACGACGATGAGGATTGCAACAATCAACTCAACCAGTATTTTTTTTTTCTTCTCATTTTTCCAAGTGGTTCGTCCGACTCGGTAATTTGATATATTCCGTCATTCTCGCTGCGTCGCTGACCCGACTTCCGGTCGCCATTTTGTTTTTCCTGGCAGCCATTTCCATTCATCCCCATCGAGGGCCTTGATTCCGAGCCGGCAGTTTGTATTTATTTCCGGCCATTAGAGTCCCCTTCTTGGAAGAGCTCGGAGATTGCGTGGATGTTGATGTCGTTGTTGTTGTTGCTTGTTGTTTTTGGTTGTGGTTGTTGTTGGTTGTGGTTGTTGTTATTGTTTTTTAATTCTTGGAAATGGTAAAATAAAGGAATAAATTAAAATATTATTACTAATAATTATATTAGTTACATAAATTAGTTATATAAATCATATTAGTAGTAATATTAACTTTGTTTTATTAGATCTAGTCTTATTATCTTTATAAGTACATGCATCGTCATCATGGATGCAAGTAATTATAATAATATTTATAATAACTAATTATTATAATAAGTAATTATAATAAACTGGTAATAAATTAACAACCAATTAATATTTTTTTACTAATTATGTCCAACGACCAATCTAATCGTTCCTATGCGGTTCAAAGTGCAATTTCGTTCGCCATTCCATCACCTAATTGGATTGCCTACTTTTTCAATCCTCTACTTCCGGCCGCCATATTGGAGCCTACCGGATGTAATCTCTCGACAGAGTAACTTTTAGAAAAGCAAGGAAATCGGGGGCGAAAAAAAAAGAGAGAGGGCGCCTTGTAAACGCAAATCTCATGATTGCGCGCGTTAATCTGGCCGCCTGTTTGTTCTTTGTTTGTGCTCTTGTTTCTTTGTTGCCGGACGCCATCTTGATAACAAGAGGGAGAGTTCCTGGAAGTTCCGGTCGGGTAGTAAACAACGGCCGAGCGATAATGAAGCAGAATGGATTATCTTTGGCGGGACGCAGACGGTTTGCACAGAATTTATTGTTTCTCTGAGTAAATGCTGACCATACGATGCGAGTAGCAGCAAGAAACGGAAAACAGGAAGCATCATCGTCATCATCGTCGTCATCGTCGTTGTCTTCATCACCTTCATCGTTATCATGAACGACGACAACGACAACAGCAACAAAATCAATGCATGTACACAAACGAAATGAACGATGATGATGATGACTTTAATGACCTCATCATCATCATCATCATCATCGTCGTCGTCGTCTTCCACGGACGCAAGAACAGCCTCTTGCAACGCAGGCGCTACGGACAGTACGCAGACAGACGGAGAGAGAGAGAGATAGAGAGAAAGAGGAAGAGTACAAGCTCGGCATCGACAGACGCTTCTTGCGCTACAAACGAACGCCGGATGGAAGTCATTGTTAGCGCCGGTTTTTTTTTTAATTTTCATATTTTTATTCCCAAAAAGCCAACGAAATGAACGATAATGACAATGACGATGATGATGACGATGATGATTGTAATGACGATGACGACGACCATGACTATGATGACAATGACCGTGACCATGACCATGACTATGACGATGACTACGACGATGATGATGACGATGACGACGATGATGACGATGATGATGATGATGATGATGATGACGACGATGATGATGACGATGACGACTATGGAATTCGAGCGTCATCGAGTAGCGTTGCTGGCGCGTCGGAGGTGCGTTTTTTTTTCCAGAATCGAAACATTTGAGACTGGAATTTCCAGCGGCGACGTCGAGTCGTCTTTAAAATCCCCGAATAATCGCTCAATTATAGTCGTCGAAATGGTTTAATTTTGTTTGTTATTATTATTATTATTATTATTATTATTATTATTATTATTATTATTATTATTATTATTATTATTATTATTATTATTATTAAATATCTTTGAATTTTAAATAATTTGGGGTTTTTTTTTTATTGAGTTTATCCACTTTTAAATGTTTTATTTGAAAATTATTTAATGTCTTTCGTCCACAACGATGGTCAAGAGAGAGGGATAGAGAGAACGAGAGAGAATGAATAACAGAGATAGAGAGAGATTTTGCTAAAAGTAAGAGAAATGGCGAACGTAAACATTTAGGAAAACAAATACAATATAAACAAATACAATAAATTAATATTAATTAATTAGGATTTAAAGTCTTCCAATTTTCAAACCGATTTCCACTCAAATTTTGAGAGAAATTCAAAAAAATAAAAATAAAAATAAAAAACGAAAAATAAGACAAAATAAAATAAAATCAAACAAATTTCGAATGGAATTCTCATCATCTGAGATGACGTCATGATTGAAGCCACGTCGATTGCAAACAAGATGACGACGACGACGACGATACTGCTGTTGCTGCTGCTGCTGCTGCTGATGATGATGACGATGACGATGATGATGATGATGATGATGATGACGACAACGACGATGATGATGATGATGATGATCAATTGTCACTCCAATATAAAGTCGTTAAAAGTTCAAAGGTCAGCATAGGAGGACAGGAGAGGGATACGAAGCAGACGACAAAACAAACAAAATTGCGAATTAATCATTCCTCATGGTAATCATCGTCATCATCATCATCACCACCATCATGATCATCATCAGGATCATGGTCATCATGATCATCCTCATCATCGTTCCTCGCGTTATTAAAATACACAATGACAGATGGACCAATGAACTTTGACAAACATGACGATCACGATGTTGACGACGACGACGATGATGACGACGATGACGATGATGAGGACCACGTAGATGATGATCTCGTGATAGACTGATGGAATCATGGAAAGAGCTGGACTGGAAAGACGCTCGGATGGAAAAAAATCATCTTTTTCCTCTTTTTTTTCCTTACTCGAAAAATTCCCAATGTGACTAATACCCTAGTGACTGATTGAGGCGGAATGAATCATTATCAAGATCATCATCATCATCATCATCGTCGTCGTCGTCGTCATCGCCATCGCTTCTAATGCGGCGGCCACCAACCGGATTCAATGTAGTCGTCGTCGTTAGCAGTATCATCATTATCATCATCATAATCAGTATCATGAACATCATCGCAACTATCACTACCAGCATCACCGTCATCATCGTAGTCGTCATCATCATCATCACAATCCTTAGCACTACCGCCATCACCATCCACCTTCAACACCATCATCATTATCGTCATCGTCGCCGCCATCTTTGCCATCATCGTCGTCGTCGTCATCGCAGTTCTTACCACTACATCAAAAACATCATCATCATCATCATCATCATCATCGTCTCCCGTCCGCCGGCTGGTCGGGGCCGAGTCTACCCTCCCTCAGGAGCTTGGTGGCGTACAAGGCCTCCTCCCATGGAAACGTGGCCATCATGGAGACGAGGATGAAGACGAGGTAGACGTAGAAGAGCAGACGATCCAAGACCAGCGCCACGAGACGCCACTCTTTCGCCAGTCGCTCGCGTTCGTCCTTGACTTGGAGTTTCATCATGAAGGAGCGAAGTACTCTCTTTATTTCCTTTACCTCGACTGCCAAGCACTTGTCGCCGTCGTCTGCGAGCTGCTGCTGCTGTCGCTGCTGCTGTTGGTGCTGATGATGGTTATGATGACACTGATGATGAAGTGGATGAGGATGACGACGATGATGCGCTTGATGATGAGGATGATGTTGATGATTGTCTTGATCGATGTCCTCGTCGGCCGTCGGCGGCTTGCGGCTGCAGTCGCCTCCTCTGCGAAGGACGCCAGCCGGGTCTTTGGACCGCGACCGGAGGGGGGCGGGACGATCCGAGGGTGCGTTTTGTTTTTTGGCCAGGTAGCAGTGGTGGCTGCAATCGTGTTTGGAGGCGTACGGACACAATGGAAAAGGTTCTTTATTCCACGCCCTGTCGACCGTATGGGACTCCCAGAGCGGACCTTGGTTGTCCCGTTGGTTTTCTAGATTGGGGCGTTTCAGTGGGGAGAGAGAGTGAGTGTGTTTGAGTAGGCTGTTGGCGATATTTCTGGGTGAATGTTGTTGTTGTTGTTGTTGTTGGAAGTGACGCCTGCCCGGAGAAATTGAATTTTTGTCGTAGTTGGCCGTCGTTTTGCCATCGTCGTCGTCATCATCATCGTCGTTGTCATGGTCACCACCAGCGTCGTCGTCATCATCACGACCGTCGTGATCACCATTATTGGCTTCGTTGGAATCATTATCATCATCGCCATCATCGTCGTCGTCGTCGTCGTCAACGGAAGTCTGATAAGATTTTTTCTTCGGCTGATTCCGATGATTAGGAGTCAGATCTTGATGAGGAAGAGGATGACTAAGACGATGATGGACGCTGTTTTGACGATGATGGTTATGATGATGATGATGATGGTGTTGGTGGTGGTGATGATGATCTTGAGGCATATCGTTGAGGCACGTGGGCTCATCTTCGAAGTCGTTACCAGCAGCGGCGGCGGCGGCGGCATTAGAAGCGACAGCGGAACAACTGCCCGTCGACTGACAACAAGAACAAGAGCAGCAACAACCGCAGCAACTACTGCGGCAGTTATTGCTGCAACGACAACAACAACAACAACTCTCCTTGTTTTGGCAGTCGCCGGCGGCCGAAAATGAGAACGGCTGTTGCCGCTGGTAGCTGAAGTCGTTGCGAAACAGACTCTGAGCAAACGGTATAGGGCTGGCGTCGTCCGGTCGGCCGCCGGCAGCCGTTTCGTCGGCCGTGCCCTGGCCCGGATCGGGTTCGCCGACCTCGTACGAGTTCGTGACCCCGTGACCTCCCAGCGCGGTAGCCATGCCGTGCGGGGCTTCCCACTTGTTGTAAATCAGAACCGGACTCTTGATCTTCGTCTTCTTCTCCTTCAACTTTTTCTGCTTCTTTCCGTCTATTATCATCACGTGAGTCATGTGATGCGTGACGTGGTTCTTAGGGTGGCGTCTTCCGGCTGGCGCGAACCCGTGACCCGTGGCCGCTTGCAGGCCGCCCTGGCCGCCAGGCCCGCCGGAGCTGGAGGAGCCTTTGGCCGATCGTCGGTCCAAGTTGACCGCTTTGGCCATTCCAAAGTAGTGGGCTAGGTTATCTATGGCAACCTGGAAGGAGGTTATGATTGTGATTGTCATGATATGGATTGTGATGATGATGATGATGGTGGTATTTATAATTTGTGTTTATAGTTTTTGATTTCGTTAATACACTAAATTGCGGTAACTATGATGTAACTAATGCTGACATTTGACGATGACGACAACGACGAGGATGAAAATGACGATGACGACGACGACGATGGCAACAAGTGCAAGTGCCATTGAAGCCCATTACTTAGGATTGGACGACACCGAACATCACGGCTGAAGTGCTCCTATCCTGATGTACACAAACAGGTCTCCATGGAAACCGTGGAGCGGTTTGTTTGTCGTCTGCCGGCCACTGACCGACCAACCAGTCGGCGACTTCTAATCCCCGCAATTGTTTGTTTCCCACACCACCCTACCCATGGCA
>CM067527.1:920000-970000 GCA_034509925.1 Hirudinaria manillensis
AATGTGTCGGTCATTCCGGGTTGCAGTTTAGGAACGGATGACATAAATTCTTTAAAACCTCTTATGAAACCCCATTGCATTGGACCCTGCATGGTTTACCATTCGACTTTATGGGAGTCGTGAAGTACCCCAACCATGCCACCGCCCCCCCTGTTTTGGGGAGATTGGGTGAGTGGATGAGAGAGTGTGGGTAGGTAGATGAGTACTGATAAGCATTATCAAAGAAGCTAGATCTGATGGTAATAATAATAATAAATCATGTATTATTTCACGAGAAACAAACTTTTTTAACTTGACTTTATAACCTACGATTGTTGCCGGGGATGTTATCAAAATTATTTATAGCATAAATATTCATGCAGCGTTGGTACGGCAGGAAATTATTCAAATTATAATTTCGAGCACGCATATTATTTTATTTCTGTACGCAACTTTAACAAAATATAAACTTCTATTTTCATAGACGTATAATTTCAAAATAAATAAATTAAAATATAAACGAATAAAAGAATATAATAATAATAATAATAATAATAATAATAATAACAATAACAATAACATTATTATTAATAATAATAATTACATAATTTATAATATTATAACATTTGTCGAATTTTTAAAATTTAATTTCAGAACAAAATAAAAACGCACCCAAGGATCAAAGGATCCGTAATGGATGTTCGGACACCGATACATGACGTCATCATAATCAGGACCCAACGAACCATGCTTATCTCGCGTAGAGGGAAAAAACCGGAAGATAATTTTGTTTTTTAATTTTATAAAGTGCCTCGGGAAAAAATAATATCCATAATATAATGAAGTGCGTGCATAATTTATAATGAACATATATTACGATTCACCCACCTACCCGTCCATCCCAAGCACCCACTCAACCACCCAAGCACCCACCCATGCATGCCCACTCGTTCATTCATTAATTCATTCTCTTACCCACGCACTCACGTCCTAAATATTCATGAACTTCACAAATTATGGCATAAATTCTATAATATGACATAATTTGACATAAATTCTATGTTATGATATAATTTTTGATGCATACATTAGCATAACAGTCGTCCATTGGTTATTCGATAACGATTATGCAAATGATCTCATTTTAATATGTTGATGATTCGTTCGCTTATTTTTTTTTTTTTTTGCATTTTGACTTTAAGTTGACCCGATTCATCCAGCTCATAACTTAACTTCGAATGGAATTCCACTCTTCCACAGTTCTGGTATGATTAATATTCATGACATGCAAATGAGAGGCTCATTAATATGCACGTAAACAATGGCCGTAACGATCTTGTCCGCATCGCCGTCCATTCATTCTCTTCTCTTCCTCCCTTCTGCTTTTTTGGACTCAAGATTGCGATGCTGTCCGTCATCCATGCCTGGAGATACCGGATGATGACGACGACGATGAGGACGTTGATGATGATGATGATGTTGGTGGTGACGAAGATGATGATGACGATGACGATAACGACGATAATGATGACGATGACGATGATGACGATGAAGTCAGTTAGGATGGCGAACTCCAAAGAAAAGTGTTTTTAACAGGCAATTTTCTTTCTTTTTTTTTACCCTTTTTATTCCAAAAATAAGAATTAATTCCAGGAAGGAGAAAAGGACAGTAATGGAAGAGATTAGAACGACAGAAAGAGGGGGATTGAATGAAAGTGTGAAAGTTAATTCCACAATGGCAATTGGTAGGAAATGAAATTCCCCCTGGCAGTCTCGATTGAATCTCATCTGCATACGATGAGATGCATATTAATGAGATCGATGAGATGCATATTAATGAGATCGATCGCCAATATGCAAATAAGATCTTGAATATCCATCGCGAGCTACGATCGGAGATTGATCAGAGAATCGATCAGATCGGACACTCGCCACGGATTATTAATTATTAATGAAGTCGCTCCTGCATTAATATTAATGAGCCCTTTTTCCACGCCTCCCGGCCTTTCTTGACCTGCTTAATGATGCTTTGCCGGCGCTAAACCTGACTTTCCGTCTGACTTCCGGCGCTTGTTTTATGCGAGTGGTATATTATGGTAGAATATTTTCCAGGAGCTGCAAAATGGACGCAAGAGAAACGATATGGCTGCGGCCATGGTAGCTGTCGGCCATCTTTCTTTTTTCTTTGTTTCCTATTTTAATTATTCAAAGGAATTTTTTTTAGAAAATTGGTGGCCTTTTCTGTGCTTTTTCAAGTTATTTTATTTTATTTTATTTTTTTTTTAAAGTTTTTCTTTATCTGATAAAATGACCTCGTGACCTTTTCGAGTGATTCGACTGGAGTGTTCTCGCACTGCTTGTGTGTTCTTACTACAACTTACTACTCCTGGCGACAACATTCTATCACGTCAGCTACCAATCAGCTACACTGGCTGCATCAACCACACCGGCTAAATCGGCCGCACCGGCTTCATCAACCTGCGAGCTTCTTCCGTTTCAGGTAAGCATTCATCTTAGAGGTTCGATGGTGTATTACAAGTTTTTGTTGCTACCGCCATCGGAGTAGTCGTCATCATCAGCACTAATCGTCATGGCGTCAGGGATTAGTGATCACTGTCAATTACGTCGTATTATCGTAAATTATTTAAATTACGAATGTTGTTATTTCAGTTTCAAATTATTATTCTCAGCCATCAGCAATGCATCGGCAGTTGGGATTTTATTTGGAGGAATTGATAATTTAAAACATATATCTTATTGGTCCAATTTTTGGTCCCTCTTAAAATGGCCGACCAATCAAAACGAGGCGAAAGTTTGACGCGTGAAAATCTTGAGGGACGAGCCAGGATTTGAACCGTGGTCCCCGGAGCCAATTCGTCACATTAATAAAAGAAAAATCCTGAATCTTCTATTCCTATACTTCCAGTCATCCGTCCATCCGTATATGCATCCACCTATCCATGTAGCTAAGCATCCATATACTCATCCAGCAATCCATCCATCCATCCATCCATCCATCTATCCATCCATCCATCCATACGCCCATCTATCAATGTATACATCTATTTATTTTCATATTTTAAATATATAATATTAATCTTTTACAGCAATTGTTATTATTTCTCGAAAAATTTGATAAAAAATTTATTAATTAAAGTGTCAAACAGATTTTCAAAGGTAATATTTTTATTTTTAAAAAGAAAGTGATAAATATTAAAAAATGTTAAAAAATATTTTTAAAAATAATAAAAAAAATAATCAACTTCAATTCCATTCAGAAATAAATGACTTTTTTTTTAAATTCATTGGAAAAAAATTGTTTCTATCGAATAAAAATGAGGATTTGTTTTAAAATTAAAAAAATATAATATAATAACAATAATAATAATAATTCGGATTATTAAAGTGGCGTATGTCAGGTGGACTTGTAGTAACTATACGTAACTTATTAATATTAAAAATAACATATACGTATTTATACATATACGTATAACTATACGTAACTTATTAATATTAAAAATAACAAATAACAATAACAAATAAAAACCTTTTTGTGTACGAAACCATTATAAGACAAGCTTTTGTGACCTTTAAGCCTAAGTACCTGCGTTCTTATTAAAGGGGAGGTTCCTCTTTCTTTTTTTTTCCGTCCATTCTTTCCGTGAAGTTTTTTACACTTTAAAATCCCCTCCAGAGCTCTGTGGTCGTGGCTACTGTGGGTGGGTCTTGCCCAAGGTGGGTAGGAGGATAAGGGATGGGGAGATTGAGAGAAAGAGGGTTAGGGGTTGGTTCACCCACCACCTTCCTTTCCCATCCGTCCACTCGAAGTAGAACTACTCGACATCAACAGACAGACGTCCGGTCGTCTGGCTATTTCGCCTGGCCACTCACCTTTGTCCATTCATCCTCCACTCCATCTCCGTCCTTCTTTCCATCTTAGGAGCTCTTCAATCATTTCTCAAACGTCCAGTCTAGTCCAGTAGTCTCTGGAAAAATGCTTTCCAGCCGGTCGGTTTTCCTGTCTGTCTGCCTTTTTGTTTTCAAATCCGATACCTTCCCGACGAGAGGTTTTTCTGCTTCACAACGTGACGCCTATTCACGTTGCTTGCGCTACGTTTCTGACTTTGAAACTCTGCAGAATTCTGTAGAAGCACTCATCATTAAATAAAAAAAAAATATTCTCAAGAAATAGACCAAATTTCGACGTACTTTTTTTTACCGTCGTACGAGAGTTATATTCGAGTTTCGACCGGCAAAACCATCGTTCCAAAGCATCACTACAACCACCATCATCATCGTCATCGTCATCATCTCCCAAAGAGCCAAAGACACTCACCTCCGGCTTACCGTCGTAGAATTCAAGATCGAGCTGGTATCCGTCGTAGGTCCACGATCCGAACTTCAAGTTGCACTCCTGCGTGTCGAAGGGAAAGTAAAGGATGTCAATGGCACAGGTGGACTTATAAATGGCCGCCGGAATCCAAAGGACGTCGCCATTTGACGAGACGACGGCCATGGCGTCCCTGTACTCCTTGAGCCTCGTGTCTGCACTGGTGGACGATCAGAAGGGAGGATTGGGTTAAGGAAGACTCGAAGATTCAAGGTTTGGTATTGGTTATTGGTCAGATGTCGTTGCCATTGTTATTGTTAAGGATAGTGTACTACTATTAATATCGTTAATTTTATTAGTAAAGGTTGTAATAATAATAATGATAATAATAATGATAATAATAATGATAATAATAATAATAATAATAATAATAATAATAATAATAATAATAATAATAATAGTGCTTATTGGTTCTATTGGCTTTATTATTGTCATTATTATCATTAACATTAATTTTATACTCATTACTATAAAATTGGTAAAAAATATTATTATTATTATTATTATTATTATTATTATTATTATCACCATCATCGGTATAAACATTAATTGGTGCAGAAACCAGTTAATCCGTCTGTCCGTATGTCCATCCATCGATCAATCCGTCCTTCTTTCCGTCCGTCTGTCCGTCCGTCCATCGACCCCGCGAAAAGGTCACACTCACTAATTGTAGAGCACGATGTCCGGTTTCCAGATCTTGTTGACGGGCACCCTGACCGTGTTGATGTCGCCGTAGTCTTCCGGCCGCCATTTTAACAAGATGTCGTTCCACTTCTGGAGGCGCCGACCGAACGGAAGGAGTTTGTTTTTAAGATTGAAGAGATGGAAATTATTTTTATTTAAAAAAAAAAGAAGAAAACAATAAAATAAATAAACAAACAAATAAATTAAAAATAAATGAAATCGAAATGACAAGGGTCGAATAACTTGAGAAATGAAATAAAGAAATTGGATGGCGGTGTCAACGATGGAGGTTAACTATCGTCATCATCACTGTCATCATCGTCGTCATCGTCATCATCATCATCATCATTGTCATCTTCACCAGCATCATCATTATCATCATCGTCGTCGTCTTTAAGCAATCAATCAGTAGAATCATCGATCCGTGACTGGACTAGACAAGGTAACCTCCATCGCTCCATCCAACAGGTGACGTCTACGGCGATCCAAGGTTCAATGATAAGGGTGACGACGACGACGACTGCGATGATGATGATGATTATGATGATGATGATGGCAATGTTATCACTACTACAATGCCGAAATTTCTAACCAACTTCTCATATATCCTCCTAGATTAGTTACAATCGCCATCATCTTTGCGTCAACCACTATCATCGTTATCATCATTAACACAAACATCGGCATCATCGTCTCCGTCATCGTCCTCCTCATCCTCATCATCATCACCTTCACCATTATCAACAACAGCATCACAATCACCAACAATCTGAGACGCGTCGACTCACGTAGCGACACCAGACGTTGGTGGTGACGACTTGATCCGTCTCTTCGAGGTCCAATATCTGAATGAGAGCCATGCCATAGTAGACCTTGATGGTCTGCGTGCTATTCTTGACGGGCCTGCCGATGATGCCCACGTCCTCGTAGTACTTGAGCAAGTCGCTAATCAGCCTCTTCTCGTCCGACCAGAAGTCGCCCTGGCGGCCGTCGTCGCTGTCGTCGGTGTCGCCGTCGTCGCCGCGGCCCGTCAGAAGCGACTCGACGATCTCGGAGGGTCGCTTGTGCGGACCGAACTTGGAGAAGGTGCTGTAGCGATCGCTACTGCTGCTGCTGCTGCCGCTTATGGCGCTGGTGGCGTTTCCTTTGGAGACTTGGCCGTGTCTCTGCTTGTCTCTGGAGGCCTTGCCGCGCTGAACGCTTCGGTCGCCGTCGCGGCTGTAGTCGTCGCGTTTCAGCGGCTGTAGTCGCCGTCTCGACTCGAGGCCGTCCGTCTCGGAATCTTTGAGACCGGTCTCGCGTCTGTCTCGTCGGCGAGCAATCTTGAGGCCTGGCGCTGCAGGATATCTTACAGGATTTGCTGGGCTCGTTGATGTTTCTGTTGTTGTTGTTGTTGATGGTGATGGTGATGATGACGGCGACGACGATGATGATAATGGTGGCAGTGATGATAGTGATGTTCTTGATTCTTGAGCGGCCCGATTTGAGGAGAGTGTTTTATCGTCTGCTTCCGTCTGGAGAGCGGGAAATCGGTAGTCTGCGTCTGCTGCGCGCACTCCGCTCTCATTACTTCCGGGCCTTGTTTCCATGGGGACGGCAGCGTCGGCTGCGATGACGTCACGGCCATCAATGGCGCCAGCGTCTTTGAATGACCAGCGATTTTCGTCGCCGGTCGCTATGGTGGTAGCGGCTTCTGTCGCTGTGGTAGTAGCGGTGATGATGCTGTAGCTTCTAGATATAGGATTGATGACGGTGTTGCTATTATCATCGGATGCGGCCGAATTATCGCCTATTGTAGAAATCTTGGGGACCTTTGAGATGGACTTTGTCGGATGATCATCGTGGTCGTCGTTGGCGTTGTTGTTGTGGCTGTAGTCGCCTCCGTCTTCGACAGACTCGAGGCCTCCTCCAGAGGCGTTGTCATCGTTGTCGTCGTCAAAGTCATTGTAGTTGACGTCATCGATTTTTTGATCATCCGACTGTTTTCCAAAGCCTTCTCTGACGATCCGTATCGTCTCCTTATCTCCTTCATCGTCGTCGTCGCCGTCATCGTCATCGTCATCATCATCATACTTTTCCATTCTGTCACGAAGACGTGAGGCCGTGAAGCGACTAAATTGAGAGCGATGATGATGATGATGATAATACAATTTCCAATCATCTTTTCCGTCATCGTCTTCATCGTCATCACTAACACCATCATCATTGTCATCATCATCGCCATCATCATCGCCATCATCATCGTCGTCGTCGGCAGTACGGCCTGACCAGTACCCGGAGTCTTTCCCCAGATCCGTCACTGTAACTTTCTCTTCTTCCATCTTTTCATCCTCCTTCTGCAAATCTTTCCATTCTTCATCATTCTTGTCGTCATCGTCGTCTCGACGATTCGGCCATTTTGAAGACGATGATGACGACGATGAGGACGATGAAAGCTTTGAAGTGGAAGACTGACCATATCGTTCAGTTGCTTGAGAAAAAAAATTCAGAAATGAACATTTTAGATTAATTTCAATCTGGTTATCACCATCGTCGTCGTCATCATCGCCATCATCAGCAGCAGCAGCAGAAATAGTGGTGGTAACAAATTCTATTCATTTTTTCCAACGTCATCGTCATCATCGTCACCATCGTCATGATTATGTTAATCATATGCAGGGATGAACCCTCGGCTTGGCGACTAGTCATCGGTTGGAACGAGAGGGGCGGTTTCCGATCGTCACGTGATCGAGTCAAGTAGGTCAAGTGGGCGTGGTCACAAAGGTGATTAGCGCATGCAAATTATGTCTTGTTATTCAGACTCTGATTAGATTAATTAAGACCACCTAATCTGGTCACGTGACTCGGCCTGAGTCGGAAGCGTATCAAAGTCATGTGATTGAAGCCTTTTTTAAGAGTTAATGAAAATTGTGCTTCCAACTCACTCACTCACTCACTCACTCACTCACTCACTCACTCACTCACTCACTCACTCACTCACTCACTCACTCACTCACTCACTCACTCACTCACTCACTCACTCACTCACTCACTCACTCACTCACTCACTCACTCACTCACTCACTCACTCACTCACTCACTCACTCACTCACTCACTCACTCACTCACTCACTCACTCACTCACTCACTCACTCACTCACTCACTCACTCACTCACTCACTCACTTATTACATTTCAAATTATTTGCATTTCCTTCACATGTCGTGCACGGAAGCAAAGACGTCAGGTAATCCGATTTCCCTACGACGTACGCTCATCGTCGTCATCATCATCGTCGTCATCGTCGACGTCACCATCATCATCGTCGTCGTCATCATCATCGTCAACATCGTCGTCGTCGTCGTCGTCACGATCACGTGGCTAATTCTCTCCGTATCTCCATGACAACGTCTGCTTTGTTCCGTTGGCTCAAATGCGTCTCTTCTATCTCACACTGTTTTTCTTTTCCGCCAATAGATATGAAGATATGAAAATAATAATAATAATAACAATAATAATTTTAATTAATAACTGAAATTGATGGCTACATGAAATGAAATTGTTATGGTAGGTATCTCAATGATACACATCTCTGTGATACACTCTCATATGAGTACTGAGTCGTGTGAATCTTCCAGCTGCAGGCAGACAGAAATCATACGGAGATGATTACGACGACGGTGATGATGATGATGATGGCAATGATGACGGTGATGATGATGATGACGGCGGCGATGATGATGATGATGACGACGACAACGGCTCTTCCCTCTATCGCAGCACCAAGTGACCGGTGGTGAAACGAAGCATCGAATGAAGTGCAAAATATGCAAATGAGCTGTCACGTGACATCTTGGAAAGACTTCTGCCGAACAAGGCGAGTAGAAGTAAGCAAGTGATGTGGAACGTGACGGGCTCACTCACTCACCCACCCACTCACCCAGTCACTCACTCACTTACTCACTCACTCACTTAATCATTCACCCACTCTCCTACTCATTCATTCACTCACGGTACCTGGATAAGTTACAGGCAAAAGACAACTCACAGAAGGGGATCTTGGCCAATTCAGGCCCTAATCTAACCCCGTCTACATCTTATCCAGACCTTAACCAGACTCTACCCAATCATCGCGACTCTGGAAATCCAGAAATGTTGTTCCTGTGAGTTGCCTTTTGCCCGTCACTTGCCCGTGTACCTTTGAGGTTTTGGCCTTGGGGACGTTGGGAGGGTAAGTTGGGAATTCACGCTTTCCTGTAGGACTCATGGCTGCATTAATTTCGCAAAACTTTTGATCATCTTTGAGGAATTCTTTTCTGTTTTCTTGTCATTTGTCATTCTTTTTTATCAGTCCTTCGGGCATCCCGCGATATGCAGCTTCATTTCTTTCTTCCTAGTGAATGAGTGAGTGAGTGAATGAGTGAGTGGGTGAGTGAGTGAGCGAATGATTAAGACTTCCAATCTCTGATGTTTTCCACCTCTAAAATTGAAATTCGTGCGCTCGAAGAAGATGGCGAAAAATGCGACAGGAAGCTTCGATTCATTTTCCTCCGCGTGTCCTAATTAATTCCACTTCCTACAAAGGTCTTACTACTTTTTTCCCCATCGATTTTTCCAAGTTGTCTTAGACTTCTTCTGTACTTTTCGAAATCATTCGTTCGGGCGTCCATTCCTCTATCTGTCCTTCCGTCAGTTCAATCATCCATCCTTCCACGTATCCATTCATTCAGTCATTCAATTCATCCATCTGTCCGTCCATCCTTCCATCCATCCATCCATTCATCCAACCATTCATTAACTCGTCCATCCAGACGTGCATGTTCGTGCAACCAGATTGCAACTCGGAAAACTGTCTCCGGAAACCTCTCCAAATCTCTACTCCTCTCCCCAATCTCTCTCCCCAATCTCTCTCCCCAATCTCTCTCCCCAATCTCTCTCCCCAATCTCTCTCCCCAATCTCTCTCCCCAATCTCTCTCCCCAATCTCTCCCCAATCTCTCTCCCCAATCTCTCTCCCCAATCTCTCTCCCCAATCTCTCTCCCCAATCTCTCTCCCCATTTTCACACTTTTCCACCTCTCTGCTTTTCCTCCAGAAAAGAATGAAATTTGAAATCACGTCATCTTAAAAGCGACGTGGCTTTGAAGGTTTGTCGCGAGAAGAAATTTCAAATGGAAAGTGAAAAAGGGGAGGAGGGAATTCCCACTCGGAGGACTGGTTTCAGGCGGGGTTTTTTTTTTAAGGAACCGTTCGTAACGAGTCGATTGAAATCGAATTAGTGATTGTTTGAGTTGTATTGTATTGAAAAACATGTGATTTTTTTATAAACATTTGAACAGACAGACAGACAGAGCCGGAAGCTGAATGGAAAAAGAAGATCCAGCTGAAAATGTGTATCAACTATCTCTCCCCCTTAAATAAGCCTTGAGTTTTAAAATTTTGTTAAGGCTAAGGACTGACTGGAAGCTCTTTCCTCCATCTGAAAGTCTGAATGCCTAGCTTCGAATTCGTGCAATTTTTCAACGGCCAATCGTTTGGCACTGAAAGAGTAAATAGGAGCTGAGAGAAAGAAAGACAAACAAAGGTTTTTTTTATGGTTATACAAGTTGAGGTTGAAGAGGTCAAAAACGATCCATTCGTCCATTCACCCCCTCCATGCATCCGTCCATCTGTCCATCCACTCATCCATTCATCTATTCATCCATCCATCCGTCCGTACTAACCGCCACCTCCATATCTCACTCTCTTCTCATGGATTTATGCCCCAGGGTCTCCCAAACATAAACAACATCAGTCGTGCCTCGAGGAAACCGTCGGCCATCCTCGTCGTCATCTTCATCATCGGCGTTGACGTCATCGTCATTATTATCATCTCTCTCTCTCTCTCTCTCTCTCTCTCAGTTTCATCTCTGTAGTTTATTGCCCATTGGATGACCTCTTTCCGCTATGACCTAGATTCTCTGCTCTGAATTTCAAAAGGAAACAGGTCTTGAATTGCACCGGCTGACTCTTATGGCATGCTTGAGGTCATTAGAGCTCTTAGGGTTTACGATTTTCTGAGGGACGGAAGGGCGGATGGATGGATGGATGGATGGATGGATGGATGGATGGATGGATGGATGGATGGATGGATGGATGGATGGATGGATGGATGGATGGATGGATGGATGGATGGATGGATGGATGGACGGATGGCACGAATGGATTGGATTTGCGCATTTTATGATGTTTGAATTCCAGCCAACACTTCAACACATTTCAAATTATTTCACTCCGAAATGAAACCATTCGATTTTATATTTTCTATTTCTAATTTAGCCCGATCGTTAAATTGCAAATCGCTTTAAGCTGCTGGTCGGCTGGCTGGCTGGCTGGACGGACGGATGGATGGATGGATGGATGGATGGACGGACGGATGGACGGATGGATGGATGGATGGATGGATGGACGGACGGACGGATGGATGGATGGATGGATGGATGGACGGACGGACGGGCAAACCGATGGATGAACGAATTGATCAATAAACATTGACCCAACCTCCGTTCGAATACTGGCAAAAGATCAACAAGACAGCGTACAACAGCAGCAACAGCAACATCAGCAACGACGACGACGACAGCCTCATCATGTCTTCTTGCGAGTTTAACTTGGAACCATCACGACTGCTGGCTTCGAGTCTATTTGCCGATCGTGTATTTGATATTCAGATTTCCTTTTTACTTTCTATCAATTATTATTGCTAGTATGTTAATACACTTAAAGGTTGCTGTTGTTGTTGTTGTTGTTAATGCGCTTGTTATTTCCGGCAGTCAGTCAGTCTCAGGCAAATCCACCCGTCGCTCGTGTCGCTAGCTGCAGTCGCCGATGGTGGTAGTGATTGTGATGACAGATTATGATGATTGTTGTGCTGATGATAATGATGCCGTGGTAATTTCCTGTGGATAATTTACATTAGAATTCTATTTCAAGCGTAGGTCGTCCAGCGTTTTCCAAGCTCTAGAGTCATCCGACAATTGTAGTCGTGGTAGTTGTAGCCGTGGTAGTTGTAGCCGTGGTAGTTGCAGCCATGGTAGTCATGGCTGCTGCTCCAGTAAACTACGATCCTGTCGCTTGGCGGATGCTTGCCTCACCTCCATCCGGCATAAGTTTTCCGTCTCTCTGACGACCCTGCAGCTGGAGAAGCTGGTGAAGCTGACGCTCGTGAAGCGGTTGAAGTCGGTAGTGGTCATGGTCGAATGTTAATTTAATAGGAACGCTTCATTCAGCCTTTCATTCAGCGCTCTTCAGTCATTTCATATTTTTCTCATCATCTCTTATTTATTTATTTATTTTAATTTATTTTTTTAAGATTAGAAATATATTTAAACATTAATTCGTTTATTTGACGCTTCTCTGGAATAATCATCTCGTTTTACAATAACCCTTAATCCGTCCGTCGATGGAATATCATTCTTTTTTTTAAATTTTAACCACAAACATTAAATTCTATTTAAAATTATTCTCAATTAATTACTATAACTTCAATAAGATCAATTATAATCATTATAAATTATTTTTATTATTTTTTAATTTTTTAATTCTAAAAATTATTTTTATAATAAAATCATAATTCATATAATTCTATTCATAATATATTAAATATTATATAAATTCACGTCCGACGACGAGAGACTTCTTTGAATCAAGTCTGGCGCTACTTTAGCGCAATCCTTTATACCTCCTCCAACTCCACTCTCACCATCTCTCCTTCCGTTTCTTCCTCTTCATCCATGCGTGAACTCTGAACTCAGAGATCAAAAACCTATTATAATAATAATAATTATTATTATTAAATTATTATTATTTAAATGTAATATGGTATTAATTGTATTTTTTTTTATAATATTTGTTATAGAATAATTATTATTTATTATTTTTTTTATGTGCAGCATTAATAAAACTAATTAAAATATAATATAATTAAATATTTATATAAATATATATCAATGATAATAATAATAATAATAATGGTAATAATAATAATAATAATAATAATAATAATAATAATAATAACAGCATAATAAGGTAATTTCAAACATGCATGGCGCATTGACTTGAAAGCTTCCAAAAAAAAGTAGTTCCCTAAAGAAGTTCCGCGCAAGAATTTCTTCCGCGGCGCAATGCGGTCATTAAACTCGGCGCATCAATCACACTTTTAGGCCCCAAACCGTCGAAGAATTATTTTTAGACATTCACGTTTTATTTTGAAGAATTTTCTTGAATTAATATTTAAATATTAATATTTAAATTTAATTGTTTATTAATCGAATTATCGCCCGGAATTTAATTCTCATAATAATAATAATTATTATTATTATTATTTCGCATTACAATGTTATTTATCAGCAAAATTTAATTATGAATTTCCTTTTTGACGGTGAAACAATTTGTGAAGTTTATTTTCAAATTCTTGGCGAGAATTTTGACAATCGAATTACGAAATTGTCAGGAAAGGAAACATTTTTATTTCATTTTCTTTGTTAAGCTCCAACAACATTATAAATGCTTTCATCCACCCATCCATCCGTCCATCCATCCATCCATCCATCCATCCATCCATCCATCCATCCATCCATCCATCCATCCATCCATCCGTCCGTCCGTCCGTCCGTCCGTCCATCCGTCCATCCGTCCGTCCGTCCATCCGTCCGTCCGTCCGTTCGTTCGTTCGTTCGTTCGTTCTTTACTCCATTTCTATCTTATTAGAAAGATTCTTTAATTGTTTAAATTATTAATTATGACTTTGAATTATTCGAAAATTTATATTCAAAAATATGTTTTAATCCGTTTGTCCTTGTATTTCAGTTATAATATAAATATTACGTAATAAATCGATCGGGCAAAACTCGATTCCCATTGGTCGAACCGTGAACTTTGACCTTTTAATGACTGCCCCCTGGTCACTTGTCTCTCGTTGCCCAGATTAGTCTCTCGCATGGAGTTGTTTCCGGGTTTACAATCAACGTTATCCATCCATCCATCCAAGATGGAAGCTTATATGTCAATTAATAGAATTAAAGACAATAATTATAAATAACGATAATAATACTAATAAATAATTATTATTATTATAAATAATATTAAAAAAAATAATATATTAACAATTATAAATTATTAACTCTTATAATAATAATAATAATGATAATAATAATAATAATAAATAATAATAATAATAATAATAATAATTTCGCAGCTTTGGTTAATGAGAATCAATCCAATGGTGTGAGTAATGTATAAATTATTGGTCATCATTCTTCAGTTCTTGGATCAATTCCACATCAGATTTCATTGCTTCCGCTGTTTGTGATGGTGATGACGACGACGACGACGATGATGGTGGTGGTGGTGATAGTGGTTGTGGAGTTGGTGGTGACGCCCCTGGTGATGACGACGACAACGTTGCAATTTCATGATTAACTATCGGAACATCGTGCCTCAGTCAAGTACGCCCAAATCGATCATCGTTCGGTACAAAATTTCATTCAACATTCGATTCATTCATTCATTCATTCTTCATTCATTTCTTAGTCCATTCCTGACTCCGTCCATCTGTTGTCCATTCTCTAGTCCATCCACCCATCCAGTTGTCTGACCACCTTAGACCTGACACTCAGGGCCATCTGCACACGGATGAACTCCGTTATAGATGCACGGGGTGGAAAAGCCAGAGCAGTAAAGAATTCCAAGCCGTCTATAAAATGGCATCGTCGATGGTCCATAAGTCCACACGAGGTATGGGCCAGCCAGGCCTAAGTCTTTACGGGACGACGACGACGATGATGATGATGACGACGACGACTATGATGATGGCGATAATACTAGAGGCATACTGTCTCGGGACATTGACGTTCAAAGTAAATAGACTTCTGTTTTGTTTTTGTTTTGTTTTTATTTTTTTTACATTTTAAACTCACAATTTATTCGCAGTAATAATATAAATTGAAAGTGAAAGCTGACGGAATTCCAGAGAGTCACGTGTTTTCAAGACGATCCAGGCTGCTGTGACGATGAGTGAGGACCAACAATAACAACAACAATAACAACAACAAGAACCACAACCACAGTACTACGCTATTACTATATAACTACTATTAATAATAATAATAATAATAATAATAATAATTAACAACAATAATAAATGGTTAATCTGAGATATAATGATGAAAACAGACTGAGTGCACTGGTAATACCCAAGACTAATTCTTTATCGGCTGAGAAGCCGAGAGGCAAAACATATCATTTTCCGTAATAAAAACATAATAATATTAGTTATTATTACTATGACAATCATTATTATAGTTAATAATAATAATAATAATAATAATAATAATAATAATAATAATAATAATAATAATAATAATAATAATAATAATAATAATGCGAAATTAAGGACAAAACTGAATGCCGCATGAACCAAACGTCCCATCAAACAGACAAAACAAAGAAGAAATTCAAAAACGGGAAGGTTTCTCTTTCTCCCCCCTATCCACTGGAGTCCACCATCTACCCTAATCTACCCCTCCGTGGGTCCTACTGAGTGCAGCTGAGTATTTCGAATGAACACCTGCATTAATAGTTTGAACTGGCGATCAAGTTGTTTATATACATTTTCTCGATTAAGCTAATCTCTTAACAGATAAGACGTTAACGATTGGGCTATTAAAATATCTCTTCCGTTTCGGACCTTTATAGAAATATTTATGAGTCTAATCCGGACGATTCACGGGCACTTTCATGGGGCACGCTTTCTCGCCAGCCATTCGGCTTTCTCCTCTTCTGTGCTGACGTCTTCGTCGACGTAGTCGTCGTCATCGTCGTCGTCGTCCTCTTCCTCTTCTTCATCTTCGTCGTTGTCTTCACTCTTGGACAGTCTCTTGTAGTGGCGAGTCAGAAGGCTCGAGGCCAGACCGGTCGTGCTCTTCCTCTTGCGACTGGCTCTGCCACAGCGGATCTTGCAGCACGGGTAGAAGATGCCGAACAGGAGGCACCAACCCACCGCAGTCCCTGAGGCAGCCCAGAAGGCCGTCGACATGCCGAACTGTCCGGCCACGACCCCCGCGACGCAGCAGCCGATGGGCAGCCCGAATCCCGTTCGGATGAGCCTCAGAGCCGAGTGGACGCTCATCGATTCGGCCGCTGCAAACGAGGCCAGACTGCCGTATCCCCTCGAATGTTTTCTCTTCTTTGAACTTCCATTCTCATTGTTTTCACTGTCGAGGCCTTTGCTCGTGAGCTTGAAGGCTGGATGGTCTGCCACGGCCGTGGCTACCAGAGCTCCCCCTATGACGTGAGCGGACTCCCCTATCAGGGCCATCCACGGTCTCATGACGAAGCCGTAAAAGGTCAATCGCGTGGCCGTTATGAGTAGTCCGAACATGATGGCCACCAAATGACCCATTTTCCTGCTAATCCATTCGCCGAAGAGTCTGGAAGCTAGGTCGCCGGCGCTGGCCAGACCAATGGCTGCTCCTAAGGAAGGATCGATTTAGATTAATAAATGTTAGACTAAATTAATATATTATTATTATTATCATTATTATTATTACTATTAATTTAAATATCTAATATTTTAACTAACGATTATATCGGGTTATACCATAGTAAATACAATTTGATATCTATGACTTAAGATATGATATACTATAACAATTATTTTTGTGAAAATTGTGAATCTCTAAAACTATTTTATTATTAATATTATTCGTTAATCAATGAACAACTAAGTAAACTCGGCTAACCTATATAAAACTCAGATCCGTCCTTAGCCAGGTTATGTATGGTCCAGGGTAGGAAGGTGCCTATCACTCCTTGCAGGAAACCGACAACGAAGATGGTAATGCTTCCCAAAACCGTTCTACCATTCGTGGTCACCAATTTCAACCCCCGCGCCAGATTGGCCCACCTCTTGCTATGATGATGCTGATGATGATGACGATGATGATGGGGCTGTTGGGATAGGTTGCTACCTGGCGGTGCCCTAATCGAATCGGGTGGAAGTCTGGACAAAGATGGAAAGCAGACTGAAAAGAGGAATGTAAGGAAATGGACGAAGGTGAAGATCCAGAAGTGAAAAAGAATTCTGTGGCTCCCTGATGGCGGAACGTGGCAGGGAAGTCTGTCGACCAGGGCCACAATGATCCAAGGGGTTATAGACCCACCCAGCAGATACCAGCAACTGTTGCGGAGAGACGGCGTTTGGTTTAACAATAACTAGTTAGTATAATTATTATTATTATTATTATTATTACTATCATTATTATTATTATTATTATTATTATTATTATTATTAATTGTTGCTATTTATTATATATTAAAGGTTTATAATAACAATAGTTAATAAACCAACCCTGTAGTCTTGCGTCTAGACATGGGAAGTTCATTGCTTTCCAAAAAGGAAGCGTACATCTCGTCTGCTACCTGCTCGCATGGAGATGAAAATAACTCGGAAATCACGACTATGACCAACATGGCGCTGAAGATTTGATTCTGGATACTCTTCAGTCTCCTTTCCAGGTTGTCCGAACCCTTTCCATCGTCGGCAGATGGCTGGACGTGAAGATCTGGTTTGTCTGGAAGAGTTTCGTTGGTTTCTTCTGGATCAGTTTTTGAGGGATTGGGATCTTCTTCAACTTCTTCGTGACCTGAATGTCGTCTTTTCCTGTTGTACGTGTAGTCAGTGTTGTCCTTTTGCCAGTAATCGTCCGAATAGCCAGAAGGGAAAACTGGATCGAGGTGCCCTCCGATGATGTTCCCACTCGGAGGTGTGGTGACTCCGTCCAAAGAAGTTCTTTTCGATATTTCTGGCGCTCCTGTTAGAATCACGACGCTAGAATTCTGGATAGAAAGCGTGACGTTACTTTGATGGAGTGTTGAAGAAGATTTTGTCGTGTTAATTGCTGTTGTGGTTGTTGATTTTGTTTTTGTTGTCCCTTCTGGTAATTTCGTAGTACCGGGTTCCAAGGGATATAGTGTATCCAAGTCAGAGTCAGTATTGAAACTAGTCGGTTCTTTAAATCCAAAATAATCTGTCGATTCAAAGCATGAACTCTGGTTGCCAAACTGAGAACAGTTTCTAATTTTAGGAAAGTCAGAAGTATCTGTTTCTGGCGGAGATGGGCAAAACAGACTCTGGTTGTCTGCTTTCATCGATGGCATCAGGACCATAACCAAATGAGAGGCTACCAGAATCAACAGAGAAAATATCAGCACGAATTTCAACCTTTTTGCTGTGGTCGTAACGCATTGCGTCCAAAATGCGCTACTGAGGGCTCCAGTGAGAGCCTTAACTCCGAGTAGCAGACCAGTCTGGAGTGGGCTCAAGTCCAGATATAGGAAATATAAAGATAAAAATGGTATCAGGCATGCTTGGCCGGCTGCCATAAAAAAGTTAAAGGCGTTTGCCACGACAATGCCTTGGTAAATCCTGGCTGCTGACATTTTTTTCTTGGCACAAGTCACAACTTTTGTGAACGATAACTCGATTGTAGAACAATTTTATGTTGAAAATTAACTTGACTTATTATTACGTCTTTGTTTAGTTTGTCATCCATATTGTGATAAGCCCCAACATATCGAAATGAAGATGGTGAAGCTACAAATGAGTCACTAACACATCTGCTGACGCCAGGTGTCCAGTACAAATTTTAAAAAAATTGATGGTAATTTAAAAATATTGTTTAATGCCATTATTTTTTATTTAAAAAACGTACTTTCAAAGTTTAATCTAGTTTAATCAAAGTTTAGTAACTAAAGCATTCATTTATAGCAATTACTTAAATATTATAACATAGAAATGACCAACTAAAATTATTCTTTAAATCCATACAAAAAAACATATATATTTTAAAATTGATATTTTAAAAAGGCGAAACTAGTTGGATGCAAAACAACTGGTTGGTTTGGCGCGGCGATTTTCAAAGCGGATTGTTCCTCGTTTATTTATTCTATTTTTTAGATAAATCGGAATTCTGATTTGATTGTAAAATTAAATATTGGGCAAGTATAAAGCACTTTCCGGAAATTAATTTGTCTCGGCTTTGGTGAGTTTTATTTGGTACGAGTGATTTGGAAAGTTATCATTACTTTCCAGCCATTGCTTCCATTGGGATTTAAAAAACACACCCATATGTTTAAATGTTTTTCTAAGATATAATTTATAATTTGCCCAAAATTAGTTAGCATGGCACAGCAACAGAAAAAGCAGGCTCAACAGCAGCCTCAGGTCACAGAAGAAGCAGATGAAGAGAATCTGGGACCTAGGCTTATCTCAGCCCTTGAGGTTACAATTTGATAGATGACATAATATTACTATAATAATTCAAATTTTGAGGGTGTATATATATTATTGCACAAATATTTGATGTAATTTAGCTTTTCATATCAGTTGATCTCTATATGTGAGTAGATAAACTTGCAAAGAATATTTCCCTATTAACATCTATGATTAATCTCACAGATGAAATTAGCTCAATGCCTTTATTTTATTTTCAGGCATTAATTTCACATTTTATTTGTTAAACATTGATTTGGTTTCTCTATCGTTTAATTCACCGAATCAGAAATGTGGAATTACATCTTCGGATGTAAAGAAGCTGGAGGAGGCCGGATACTACACCGTGGAATCGGTTGCCTTTGCCCCCAAGAAGAACCTCTTAACCATTAAGGGCATATCAGAAGCCAAGGCTGATAAGATTATGGTTAGTATTGTATTGGTCATAAATGTATTTCTGATTTATTTTTTAATGGTCAAAGTGTGTCCAGCATGCCAGATATGTACACATGTGATATGTGCGTGCAACCTTAACTTGTATGGTTTCAGTCCCATATGTGAGAGTAGTGACAAGGGTTGCAATGTCTTTTGTCCGGTTTGCATTCCAATGAAGAGCATTATACAAATATTTGCAGTGCTAACAACTTTAGGAAGACATATTAGATTCTACAAATACTTTTTTCAAAAAAATCTCAACCAATCCAAGCTCACACAACATCTTTTCTTTACCATCTCTCACCATTCCAGGTGGAGGCGCAGAAGTTAGTTCCTTTAGGGTTCACGACCGCCACGGAATTCCACCAGAAAAGGTCGGAGATCATCCAGCTGACCACAGGATCCAAGGAACTGGACAAACTGCTCAACGGAGGTCTCGAAACCGGATCCATCACGGAGATGTTCGGAGAATTCAGGACCGGAAAGACCCAGCTGTGCCATACCCTGGCCGTTACTTGCCAGGTGGGTGGTTGGATTTCATGGGTCTTGTTTTTATTGATGCCAATTTCAAATGTTAAGTTTCTTGACTTATGACTTAGATTAACTAACTAATTAATTAACTTATTATTTATTATAAATCATATTTTTTTATTGATTTTTATTACTTCAATCAGATTAATGATCAGATCCTTTTTTTCAACCTTCAGTATTGTACAATATATTGATAATATGATATCAAGTACGATAACAATCTCTTCCCGACCAAACAATATCACACGTACTTCGTTCTTATCGTTATCCATATTCATCATTTCCCTCTCATTATGCCTCATTATTAGCATAATATATTCAGACCTCGTGAATATTCATAGCTCCCTATCGACTCAGGAGGAGGGGAAGGTAAGTGCCTGTACATTGACACCGAGGGCACCTTCAGGCCCGAAAGGCTACTGGCCGTTGCAGAGAGGTACCTACGGGCTAATTGCTATTCGCATAATTAAATCGGCTAATATTTATAATCGATTATAGTTTTATAATATATTACTACGTGATGTGTTATTGTAATTAAATACGTTAGTTAATTTTAATTTATATATCTTTGTTCTTTCTCTTACCTTCCTTGGTTACCAACTCCAGGTACAATCTTAACGGCAGCGACGTCCTCGACAACGTGGCTTACGCGAGGGCCTATAACTCGGACCACCAGCTGCAGCTCCTAGTCCAGGCGGCCGCCATGATGTCCGAATCTAGGTCGGTGACCCGATTAATCGGTTCCATCAACCCTATTACTCGACACTCTAGTGATTATTACCATAATTCGTTAATTAAACTATTCGTTAGTCTTCGTTTGATTTGCCCTTCCAAAACAGGTACGCCCTGTTGATCGTGGACAGTGCCACTGCCCTGTACAGGACGGACTACTCCGGGAGGGGGGAGTTGGCAGCTCGCCAAATGCACCTGGCCAAATTCCTGAGGACGCTGCTCAGGCTGGCTGACGAGGTTCGTGCACGACACGAGTCGTGGTTACTTTTGTTGTTGATTTTCAGTCGTTCAACATCGTCTGGTGGTTTAATCGATTTAAATAATTTATTATTTATAATAATTTATAAATACATCCGAGGTCCGTTGTTTGACTGCTCGGTTTGAATTAGTTCAGACTGCATGCTTATTTTTTGCTATTTGAGATGTATTTAATATTGGGAAAAAAAGTTAAAAGCATTTTAAAGTAAAACATTACAAGTCATATACAAATTAAATATTAATTTAAATATTATTTAACGTTAATTTAAAGATTAATCGTTGGCAATAACTGATGGATTCCATACTTCCTACAGTTCGGAGTAGCAGTGGTGATCACTAACCAGGTGGTGGCTCAGGTCGACGGGGCATCCATGTTCCAGGCCGACCCGAAGAAGCCCGTAGGGGGTAACATCATTGCCCATGCATCCACGACCAGGTTTAAACCAATCTTAGGCTTGTCTGAATACTTTCTGGATGTTAATCTCCTTAGTCATCTTAGTTGTTATTATTGTCGTCATTATTATTATTAAATTATTATTATTATTATAAATGTTGTTATTTGGTAACCAGTAATATAATACTAAGTGATGAACCAATTTATTCACAGACTCTATTTGAGAAAGGGCAGAGGAGAGACCCGCATCTGCAAAATCTACGACTCTCCGTGCCTGCCAGAGGCCGAAGCCGTCTTTGCCATCAACCCTGACGGCATCGGAGATGCCAAAGAATGAGAAACCGACGGAAGATTTATGTAGAGCTTTCTTTTTGTTTTAAATTCGACGCCTTCTGTTTACTCCCCGGATGTTGTACAATTTGAATTTTATTTGTCTGATTTCTCATTAAAACAAATTCGTTTCGAAATTCTGGGTTTGTTTTGCTTGTTAGATTTGGATTAGCACAGAAAAAGAAGCAAACTATTCCATTTTAGCATTGGCAAGGAGAGTGCCATAACTGCTTTCAATTGGGTTTTGATCTTTGAGTTAGTGTACCAGAAGAATGTTGGTGAGGACCAACTTGCAGGTGGAGGTCTTTGATGCCTGGCCTGACCAAGCCCTGTCCTGTCTCTTGATTCATGCCATGAAGATGGACGTGGAAATTGACGTTGGACTGGTAATACTTGTCTCTTTTGCGTATCACTCGGATACTGTGCCAGAGAGGTGTGGAGTTTGGTCTCATGGACCTATTGAGAATTGTATTGATGAGTTTTTATATGCATTTTTTAAATTTTACTTTTAAATTTTCAAATTCTTGTAATAGGAACCGAATAGTTTAAATTTGTACACATGTTTTAATTCAAACTTAGCCATTCCTACGTAACTATTAGAAACCGCTTTCGCTCTGCTTATTTGAAGACAAGGGTTTCGTGTGAATTAAGGAGACTTATTGTTATTAACTTATTGATTGATATAATGCACGGATCTACTGTCTACAATCAACGTAAGAGCTTGGATTGGATAATCGAAGGAAGAATTAGCGATGAGTTTAGACAAGTAAGAACATCTAAGGGGAGTGCGCTCTACAGGCCCCCGAGACTGTCCCTGTATAGCGCTGGAACGACCTCTCAAAAATCTGCCCAGACTTCCTTGGCGAGTTAGTTAAATTGTTTTTTTAATTGACCAATTTAGTTAGAATCGTTTGTAGTTTTTGTTATTTATATTTTTTACCTTAGACCAAGTCATTTATGATAATGATTCTAGTCATAGTAAACGTAAAATTATTGTTATTGTCATTGATACATTGATGGTGACACTTTCAGGAATCAAGGAGGAAGGAGTACCCGCCTGCATCAACTGGACTGCAGAGATTGTTGCAGGATGGATTGAGAACCTGGGCTTTCCACACTATAAGGTCATTTTGTTTTTACTACATTATTACCTTTATTCATAAAATAAAAATTTTCTTTTCTCATCTGTAAATTTAATTCAAATAACATATACTCAAAAATTTTATGGTCAAAGTAATTCAAACTCTGCAATTACAATCCCTTAATTACCAGCATTACATGCAAGAATAAATTCAATGTCGTCATCTTTTCCCACAGCAAGCATTCAAGAACAATTTTATAAATGGCAGGAGATTGATCCTAGTCAACGCCTCAACTCTGCCCAAGATGGGGATCCACGACTTTGAAGACATCAAGGTACTAGCAGCATTTCTGACCATTTTTTTGTTGTTGAAAATATCGATCTCACAATTAACCTTGACTTTGACCTCGAAAAGACCATAATGGAAAAGATCAGAGAGCTGATCGGAATTCCTTTCGTCTCTGACAATCGCAGCATAGCAGACCCTTACACCAATGCTCTCGGTATTTCATTACTCATTGTGTAATGTGTTTGGTAATAATATGATTATGATACAGTATTAGAGGGAATTCTAGATGGGGTGTGTGGAAAATGGGCATTCCCCCTCCCCCTTGGTTTTTAAATTATAAGCAGCACATGACTAGCAATCAGGATAGCAGGCTAGATTCAATCTTTAGAAAGCAGGCAAAGCTCCTAGCTAGTGATGGTCAACTAATAGTCTAGTGCCTTCTATGCTCAAGTATTCTTACCTAGAGATCTGCCAAACGAAAATTTTGAACCCTCGTGCAACGCTTCCGTCGATCTGGATCAATTTCAGAAATGCTCGACCAATTTGCAGGTGTATTCTTGGAGGAAAAGAGCAAGACTAAGGTCTTTATCTGCCCATTGACCTATAAGGAGGTCAATGAGAAGTTTGACTGTCTGAAGTTGAAGCCACCTCTGTACAGAATTATGAACTGATTAATTTCGTTTGTCCTGGTCATTATTACATTAATTATTAGAAAATGTGGCCCTAAGGACGGGTTAGGTGCCTCAATTTCATCTGTCATTATTCTATCAGATATTTCAGGTCTGTGACAGCTTTAAACATTTATAATCGATATTATTCTCTTCAAATAGGTTGCCTCCATAGCAGGAATAATTCCTTTTGGGCATCCTCGGTTTCAGCGTTATATTTTTTTCTTTTTCCAGTTTGTGTGGTTTTGTTAATTTTGGTGTCTTCAAAAAGATGAATAAATAAATAAATAATTCTTTAATCTCCTTCAAGTTCAGAAGAGGATGCGTGCGGCATTTGGTCAAATCAGATCTGGTGATTTTTATTTAGCGACTGGCAGACGAGACATTGCGTTATGGCAGCACAAAATTGGACAACAAAAATAGACAAAATATTTACAAATGCTCAAATCTAATCAATACAGATGACAAAAACCAAGTGCATATTCAGACTTTCTGACAACATAGGGATAGTAATAACTAGGGGCAGTGCTCCAGCACAATGGAACCTAAATTGCTAGGTCTACTTATTCTTGACCTTATTGATACGGACATTTGGAATATTGTTACTACGGATGTTATTGTTGATGTTCCCATAAACTGGGCTCGTTGAAGAAGAGGCAGCGGCCGCAGCCAATACGATTGGCACGAAGGAATCTTTTTGGTTAGAGGACTTCTCTTTTTGGCCCTTCAAGGAGGGCGGTACTATGGACGGATAATAGGCGGAGGTGGGAGGTATCTGCGAAGAGAGGAGATCGGAGGACTGCTCCAAGAGGAAGGAGCTTGCCGACCCGTGGGCGCCCAACAGGGACGGGGCTTGGGACGAGGGGAGGACCGGATTGGTGGTCGATATCGGAATGGAGAAGGGGTTGAATGCCGGAGAGTTGCGAGGCCTCGTCGCAGCATCCTGGTGCTTCTTCTGCTGTTCCGCGATCATCCTTTCCGCCGGGAGACGGAGGTTGCCGGGGTCGGAATGTTTGGGCGTCGACTCTCTCTCCAGGAAGGACACGAACAGCTCCGAGAATGACTGAGTGGGAAAAAATCGTTTCAAATCACAAATTGAAACAGTTGTCGAAACGACGAGGAACGGGTCATGATAATTACTAATATCATAATAATAATAATAATAATAAAAATATCCATCCTATGAAGTATTATTATAAACCAATGGCCAATTTCATCGGAACATAACCGTCGGGTTGCATTGGTAATTAAAATGTGATAAAATAAAAGATGATGAAACCAGAGCGGTACCAACAGACCTGGTTCAGACTGGACTGATGACTCTTAGGAGAAGATGGAGAGGATGGTTTCTTCCCAAATATTCCTTCCATCCATCCACCGCCACCACCGGAACTTGACATGCCAATCTGGATGGCAAAAGTTAACTTATCTTGGGAGTTACTAGTGGTTAACCCACTAGTGGCTAGCCGACCCGTGGGCTCATAAATCATCATCATTGTCGTCGTCGTCGTCATCATCATCATCAACATCTCATTAGCTTCACTATGATCATTATCATTGTCTCATGGTGTCAAGGCTTACATTGTGGAGTTCTTCGCTAGAGAAGTTTAGTATGTGACCAATAATGTTGAAGGCTTCCAGCCTCTTTGAGACAGGAGCATGGAAGTAGCCAATCAGGAGGCTTTTCATCAGAATCCTTGAAAACCATTGGTTATAAAAAAAATGCATTACTGTAATCTGTAACTTTGAGATTATAAGCACACATACAGTAAGATATATCACTGTGGTCATATACATATATATGTCATCATATACATTCTCATACACACAGTAGCATATATATCAAGTCATATATATCATATATATCAAGTCAACATATATATTCATTATTACTGTCAATGCTACTTAAAAAAAAGAGGTCAACGCACTTGTCGACCTTTGCTTCAGTACTGGATGTCAGCTTCCTGATCTCATTCTCGGTCTTCTTGAGTTCCACTTCCCTCAGCCTCACTGAGGTCATCAGGGTCATTTCAAGGTAGAGTATTATTAAATTATTTCGTTTAAAATATAAACTTTAATTGTCATTTAATTATTAATATTAATTATTACTATGATTATTCATTTTTAATTAATAATAACAACAGTAAATTAAAAGTTAAAATGTTAACTAATCCCGGTCACCTTCCTCCTTCAGAGCGGATATGAGGTGCTCCTTCTTGTCCATCTGTTCGCTCAGCCTTTGGGCTGCCCTGATGGCCTCTGTGTGGTCTTCCATCTGCACCTGGATGGAAAAAGCATAAAGCTCATACCCAGCCTCATCATCACCATCACCACCACAAGCTCAATAACCACCATTGCTGTCATCATCATCATCATCATCATCATCAGGCAGAAAGCAAGGAAGTCTCAACTGACCAGCAACGACTGAACTTGACCCTGCAGCTGCTGACACTCCACCTGCTTCCTATTGAAGGCCACCTGGAACTTTTCCACCTCCAACGACTGCTGGTTCGAACGCTCTAAAGGGGTGGGAGGAGCAAGGGGAGGAGTTTAAGGCGAGCGATTATTCACGACCAATAGGCAAGCGGATTAGCTGTTTGAAAACTAAATTGGCAATTCAGGATGAATATTAATTAATTAGACATTAACAATATTATTATGCTAAAGAAAATATAATCAACTAAATTGATCTATCTATTGGGAGTTGGACCAAACAAGGAAAGCATACCTAGCTCAAAATAATAAAGACTGGTAATGAACAAATAATAAACTGTAAACTACCTGACTGGAACTGTTCAAGGACCATCTGGAGATTGGACAGAGAGCTGGAATAGCTGCTGATGGTCTCCTGTGCCGAACTCAGCTGGAGTAGGGCGTTGTCCCTCTGCTCCGCTATCGAGTGCAGCTGGAGCTGCAGGCTCTCCGTCTGCTTGGAAAGATCGGTCCTGGAACGAAGGAAGGGAGGAAAAAGTAATATGGGGTGATACTGGAATGCTCGCTTTCTGTTGTTTAACTGTTGAAGTTACTTTTGCCATGATACCTGCTTTCTTAGAGCAAGTTGTTATGTATTTATTATTAAATTTATTATCAAGTATGCTTGATAATCAATCATTTAACAATTAACGTGGTCAATAATTAGTCCGAGTTTAATAGCTATCGAATCATGTACGCATGTACAAGTACAACTCGAAAGTTCAAAGCGTCAGGCGTACACTTCCGCATCGCAGGTCGCAGCTCACCTGTTACAATCGACATACCTGTTGGCGAGGACGGAATCCGTCAGGGACGACACCTTCTCCTGCGCCGCTGCCAGCTGGTTCCTGAGGTCCTTTTCCCTCTCCTCTGCCTCCAAGGCCTCCCTGGTGTAGCCCTCCTCGATGGAGACGAGGTGTTTGCGCAGGCGCTCGCACTCCTTCGCCAGTCTTTTCTCACCGTCGCGAACGTTCGCCAGCTGGCGGGTGGATAACAATGATGATGATGATGATGATGATGGTGGTGGTGGAGAAGCGGTTATGAAAAATGAAGTAACATTGATGCCTAATTAATTTCTATTAACTGAGGTTTTTTGCTAATGGTTGGATAGTCGTCATCATCATCACCACTGCCAGCCAGCATCACCATCACTGTCTCCATCAAGCCTCTAACACCACCCCACAGTGCATCGACTGACATTGTTCTTAGCTTCAAGAGCCTCGTTCTGGTGGAACTGAACGGCCAGGTACAACTGCTGCCTCTCCTGCTGGTAATTGGTCATCAGAGCCACAAACTCCTCCTCCTTCTTCTGGAAGCTTTCGACGACTTTGACCAGCTTCTCCACGTCCTGGGGTCGTCCGAGGTCGATCCCGAACACGGTGCGACCTGAGGGGGCATCTTCGGGCGTCGAGATTTCATCGCCGTCTTGGGATTCAACCGTAGAGGAGGATCGCGGGAGACTCTGCCTGAGGGAATCCAATTCCTGGTCCTTCTGCGCGACACTCAGAACAAGGGCTGCGTTGGAGTTTTTTGCAGCCGAGAGTTCCGAGCCGATGTCCATCAACCTGTTTGCGATATTACTCATCAATGTAGTAAATATTCAAATAATCATAATCAAGTCATAAATATTAACGACGAAACTTTAAATAATATTCATATGAGGGTGGAGAGGGCCGATCAGACTTACTTCATCAGAGCAACTTCCAGATCCTTCTCGACCTCTGACCTCCTGTTGATCTCACCCTGGAGTTTAAAGTTCAAAGACTCGAGATGCTTCTTCGAAGAGGAGACTTCAGCATCCTAGCATAACGAACGGAGCGAACACAAAGAGAGATGAAGGAAATAAGAAAGAAAAAACATCATCATCATAATTATCACCGAACACCCACCTTCTGCCCGACCAGATTCTCCGACGATGCCAGAGCAGACCGCAGCCTGACGACCTCCGATTCAAAGTGCAAGACTATGCTCCTGAGTTCGGATATAGTCTTTTCCCTGTCTAGGATGACGGACTCTTTCTCCCTCATCAACCTCTCCACCATTCCAGACACCATCCGACCTCCGCGGACCGCCTCCGGGTCGTCTTCGTCCCTCATCGTAGGGGGTCGATACCTCTTGGTGCGTTTGGTCTTTAAGGGTGGTTGTTGTGGAGAAATGGAAGGAGAAGAGAGGATAGGATGGGTGGGTGGGTGGGGGGAACAAACAAAATGAAAATCAAAAAAAAAATCTAAAAAGCAGATTTAATCAAGTTGACATGCATGCATGCTTTGGGCTCTAAGCAAGTACTAAAAAAATGTCTTTAATAAAACAAAAACAATAAAAACTAAGCAACAACAACAATGACAACATCAGACCAACAACTCATTTCAGCTCGAATCGATGACATGCACTTGCTGCAGCTCTGCCGAGAACATCGGGAACATATCACAGAGAGACCTATTTGCATCTCATTAGCTTAACTAGACACGTCATTGGTTGAACTGACCCGCCAAAGAGCCAATCCAGGAGGATATGAATATGCAGCTCGAAAGCAGCCAGTAGAAAAATACTTGTAGACACTCCCATAGAAAATATGCTAATGTCGACAATGACTTAAGTTTGCATTCCAAGTAGGCAGAGATCCTGCCAAAGGTCAAACATATAGATGAAATAAGAGTTGTTTGTTTTTAAATATAAATCCATTTTTATAAATAAAAAAAAATCTTAAATAAATTACATCTAAAATCCAGAAAGGCATCTCATGATCTGCTAATTGGATATCCAATGACATTCCCTTTCAGACGCTAGTCTCAGACAAACATTGGCCACAAAAGGTGACAAGAAAAACCCAGAAGAGGCCAAAAGAACTAAAAGAGTGTTAAGAAAGTCAGCCTAAGTGGTACACATGCCTTGACCATGCTTAGGCCAGAGGCAAATTCTTTGTTGGAGGTAGAGAGTCCAGAGAGAGAGAGAAAGAGGGAGAGAGATAGAGAGAAAGTCAAATTTTTGTCAGAAAAAAAATGAATTTGATGAGACGGACTAGTGGCGGTTCAAACCCCAGCATGTTCTCGGCATTTGTGCACCAACCGATCGATCGTTTGGCAACAGAGAGTTTTCAGAGGCATTATTACACGAAAATGAAATATCGAAATAAATTAAACCGATTATTTGAATTAGAAAATAAATGAAATTAATCGACCAATCAATTAAACTGATTTAAATGCAAGCAGAAATGTTCTTTGCTTCCTCCCTCCTAGCATGCAATAAATAACAGAGAATGTCTATGCTACACTGACTAGGCCTGGCGATCATTATCAGTAGCAGGCACGTGAAAACCAAAGAACGAATAAATTCTGGACTTTACGTGCTCGCTAAACCTAATTTGAATAACTTTTTGTAATAAAATTATTTTTGGTAACAAAACGTAAAAAGTAACCACGATAGCAACTTATAAATAACCCCGGGAAATTCCCACCCTCCCAAATTCTGATTTCCGTTTTGTGGGGTTTTTTTTCTTTTCTTTTTTTAAATTTATATTTTCACCATTAATGCCTCTGAAGCTCCCTCTCTCTGCAGCCAGGATCGTCATCACGACCACCTCATCCTCCGCCATCATCATCATCACCATCATCACGACCATCATCATCTCCACCATCTCCACCAAGTCCTTCCACTGACTCTATTTTTGGCGGCCTCCCCGCTTTCGGGACTTCCCTCGGTCCCTCGGATCGGTTCCCCCCTGCCGGTCTTCGAGGGCTCTCCGAGCCCCCCTTCGTCTTCGTCGTCTGCTGTTCCGATCGCGAAGGAGCACCCGTCGCCGCCGGTTTCATCGTCGTTCGCCTCCTCCTCCTCCTCCCCGTCGTATTCGTCGCCAGCTTTTTCCATTTCCAGTCGAGTGAGTCTCGTGCGAGCAGACGAGTGCTCATCCAGGAGTTTGACGAGGTTCGTCTGCTTGTCTTCCAACTGCCTGGCCATCGACCTGTGCGAGAGGCGGAGTCTTTCCAATCTGAAGGGCGGATCGATCGTTTTAATACGTTAACTGATAAATCTAATTTACTGATTAGTTAACGATGAATTTAATAAATCTAATTTTTTTTTATTAGTTAATGATAAATGACACTTTGTAATGACGAGGGAATTCACATGGCATTGCCTGGAGCATAAGCATTGGGATATGTTCAGACCATTTGTGTGTGTAGTATCATCATCATCATCTCATAACAATATTTGAGGAAGGCTCCAAGTGACTAGCCTTCATAGTCATTCAGTCACTCACTCTGCATTGAGGTCATCCAGTGCCCTCTTCTGCTGACCCAATTCTTCCAGGTAGGCGAGTGTCTCGGACTGCTTGACAGCCAGGGCGTTGGTCAGCTGGTCCCTTTCCAGGTGGAAAGAAGATACCTGTTTCTGCAGGGAGTCTCGCTCCATCAGAAGCCTCTTGATTTCGTGGTTCATTGACTCGTTAGACTGTGTCTGCAAGACCTGGATGAAATGGATTTAAAGTTTTATCATCTAACTGCCCATGCATCCATTCTTTGGTCTGCCCACCCACCCATCTTTTGCTCAACCATGCTTGAGTGGATTCATTCAACCGTGACCATTGCTCACCTGTAGCAGCGTTTCGTTCTTCTTGTTCAAGGCATCAATTTCAAAGTCCCTATCCTTGATCATCTGGGATAACTTCTTCACTGCCTCCCTCTTCATGTCCTCCTTTTCTCCATCAGACTCTCCAGGTGACCCTTGACCTGACAGGGTGAGAAAGGTCAGCTTTTGGTTGAACTTTTTGTGGTGGTCATACTATAATTTCTATCGAAAATCAATATAGCTAATTATAACTAATCAATAATAGATAAAATAAACCCTGGGTGAATCAAACACCAAGACCCTAACCGTTATTCGGGGGTGCCAATGCACCGACGACCGGAGTACCCCCTACGGTCACCCCCTTCTCTTCCTGTAGCCTACTGAGTGCAGCCTTTCCGGCAGAGACCGCATCCATCAAGCGATGTACTTCCACTTTGAGGGCACTGGCCTCTCTGGTCTTGTCATCCAGGATGGACATCATGTGCTGTCGTTCTTTCTGGAGGGAGTCCAGCTGCAGAGATGGTGAGAGGGATATGGAGACCAAAATGCTGATGATGATGATGGAGGTGGTGATGATGACTATGTTTGTTTGTTTGTTTGTTTGTTTGTTTGTTTGTTTGTTTGTTTGAGAGGGTTTGGTGGAAATATTTTAATTTTTTTTAAAATTAAAAACAAAGATAGTACTATGAAACAAAGATAATAAATAAACATTTTTTAAATTTTTATATTTAAAATTTAAGTATGGAAAAAAATAAAAACTGGAAATCTCCGCCCACCTCCGTCTGCAACTGGTCGAGCCTGGTGAGCACCTTCTCACTGCCAAACAGCTCCACGGACCTGTCTTGAAGCAGTTTAAAGACGCTCGCATACTTTCCGTTCAGCGTTCTGATGAGTTCCTCCTGTTTCGAAACTGTCAGCCTGAGAGCCGCGACCTCGATCGCTGGGTCCACCTTGGACGAGCCCGACGCCCCTGGGGCTGCCTGAGTACCTTCGAGGGCGGAGTCTTTGACATTGCCTATAAGTCGGTCTTCGTTTGTCTCCAGGATGTCATCATCATCTCGATGCATCGAGAGCTGCTCATTATGTTTCTCCAGAGAGGAGAGCCTTTCCACTTCGGCCTCGTAAAGCGAAGAAATGGATTCCACCTGCTCCAGTTTTTCCTTCAAATCTTCCACCTCCTTCCTCAGGTTTTCCGTCTCGGAGTTCGTTTCCGTGCCCGAACGTCCCACGTCGCCCGAGTTCCAGTCCTCGAGTTGTGCTTCCAGGGTCAGAAGCTTCGACCTGAGTCGGTCGTTCTCCTCCCTCATATCTTCCAGCTGTTCTTCGTGTCCGTCGGTTTTCTTAGACCGAAGGGAGTTGAGTTCGTCTTTGAGCCTCGTAATTTCAGCTTCAAATCCATGTTCGACTCGTTCCAAATTCTCCTGATTCTGAGCTTCTTGCTTTCCTAGCTCCTCCCTGGCTGAACTCAGTTCCGATTCGAGAGCGGCCACGGATTTCTCGGAGAGCGACAAATCGGACGTGACCTTTTCCAGATCCCTTTCGAGTTCCAGGTTCTTCTGCTTCAAGAGATCCCTGTCGATGATGGCTCCAAACTCCCTGTCCCTTCTTTCCATCGCCAGGACGGCCTCCGTGTTCTCCTTCAATTTCTGACACTCTGCCAAATTCTCTGCCAGACTTTTGATCTGCTCTTCGAGTTCAGAAATTCTTCTCTTCGAGAGTGTTTTTTCCGCCTCCAGGTCCGAATTCTTCGCCTCGACTTCCTCCATCGCTTTCTTCGAGTCTTCCGTCGACCTCCTCAGACGTTCCTCGGCATCTGCCAGTCTCTCTTCGAGGCTCCGCAGCTTCTCCCCGGACACCTCGGACTCCGAAATCCTGGAGTTCTCCGCATCCATGAGCTCCCTCTTGAGCCGGATGATCCTGGATTCGAAGTCGTCGAGGGTCTCCCCGGAATTCTGAGCGTCCGATCTTTCCGGCTCCAACTTCGTCAGGCGTTCTTCCAGCTCCTTTACTTTCTTCTGGAGCTCCTCCTTTTCTGACTTGTGACCCATTTTCATGGCGCTCAATTGGTCCATGAGCGTCTGGTTCTCGTCCAATAGAAGTTGAAACTCTTTGAATAGATCCTCCCTCGAGAGGATTTCCTTTTGGAGTTTCTCGCTCAGCTGGAAGAAGATGGTGAAACAACAACAACAAAATCAATAATCTAGTTGCAGGTTTACTGTACAAGACCTAATTCACTTGTGTACAATAAATAGATTCCAGAAGTGGTTAAATAAAATGTTATAAAACAACTCCATATTAATAAATAAGTAATCTAAACTAACAACCATGTTTAGCCAAGTAACTTATCACATTCAAAGCCATCACAACAACCATCATAACCACAATCATCATCGTCATCATCAACCAATAGAAGACAGGGGTCAGAGGTCGAAACCGCCCCTAAGACTCCACCCACCACCACGACGTCCTGCCTGTGCACGTCCGACTCCCTCTGCAAAGACTCGATCAGTTCCGTCTTCTTGCGATCGACGGCGTGCACCTGAGCAGAATCGAACTCCAGCTTCGCGTTCTTCCTCTCCAGGTGGTCCAGCTTTTCCAGCAGCGACCGCCTCTCGACGTCTTCCGAGGGTTTCGACGGGAGGTTGCCGTTGGCGTCGTGAAGCGTGGCGACGTCGTCGTCGTCATTGACGACGGTGACGGACTGTTCTGTGGAGAGAAAGTCGTCTGACTGAGATGAGTCGTGACGGTGATGGTAATCTCCTCAATTGCAACATCGAGTTAGCGTGAAGAAAACCATTCAACAAATAAACGATCGACGTCCAAGCACAGGTGCATTAAAAATGCACAACTTAGTTCAAATAATTCGTAAAGTGGTGATGAATTACTGCTTGCTATTATTAAGTAACGAATGGTTAAATCAATAAAATATTATTAAAATATTAAATTAAATTATTATTAAAATATTATTAAATCATAAATTAGTAAATAAAATGTTAATGAATCATTCCTTATGAATCTTCACGAGAACATTACAATAGAAAGTTCTTCATTCGTATTATTATTATTATTGTTATTATTATTATTATTATTATTATTATTATTATTATTGTTATTATTATTATTATCATTTTTATTATTATTATTATTATTACTATTATTGTTATTATTATTATTATTATTACTATTATTGTTATTATTATTATTATTGTTATTATTATTGTTATTATTATTATTATTACTATTATTACAATAAGTTCCAACATACATTCTTCTTTACATGTTCGTAAATCACGTACTCATCAAAAAACATTTCAACATCTCCGCACGACACACACACACACACACACACACACAAGCACGCAAGCACATCGACGCGCGACCGACCTTTCTCCCGGATCTCCTCCTCCAGCTGGCGGATCCTCTCCCTGAGCTGCTCCACCGCGTTGCCGTGGTTACGCTTGACGGAGACAAGGTTCTGCCTGTGCGAGTCCTGAAGGGAGGCAAACTCCTGCTGGTGCCTGTCCAGTCGGTCGGATAGCTCCTTTTCCAGGGACTTGAAAGATGATGATAACGATGATGATGATGAGCAATAATAGCAATATTTAACATTATGGCATTTAATACGATTAAGAGGGTGATGATAATAAACTAATGAGTGAATAATTAAAGGTGATGATGATGATGGCAACCTTGGTGATGATGAACGTGGTGATGACATTCATTAGGAGATTCATGTGGAGATGAAGGTAATCGTGGTACTGACGTTCGGTACAGAGACCTTAAGCAATGATGATGAAGACGAGGATGATGATGATGATGGTGGCTATGATAGTGATGTTGCAAATGCTTAGAAGTCTGACAGGAGATTGAGTGAGATTGGGTGAGTACAGTTTATAATTAAGAACTAATTAAATATGCGACAAATGCAGACCAGCAAAAGCTGTGATTGAAAAGCATTTTAGAACTCAAAGAATTTTACATCATCTAATTAATTATTCATGACCAGATTGGCCAATGAGATGCTTGGAAAGACTGGGCCTAATAGAACGAATCCATTATGATAAATTCAAGTCCAACAGTTTTATTTGTCTCTGAGTGCCTTGCATTGTTGTTGTTGTTATTATTATTATTATTATTATTATTATTATTATTATTATTATTATTATTATTATTATTATTAATATTATTATTATTATTGCACTAATTTTCAATTTAAAATTTCAGTTTCAATTCCCAACCTTAACTTTCTTTTCTAAGAAGAGAATCTTTTCCTCTGAGCTGTCGTGATGGGAGGAGCCATCCGAGGAATGGGCCAATTCTTTCTGGAAAATGAAACAATAAATAAAGAATAAAAATCATTAAAAAAAAATAATTTTTTTAAACACAAAAGACATTTTTAAACTAAATGTGACCTAAATATCACCAATAAGATGCACCTACCCAAATCCATTATCTTGCCTGAATAAGCTTATTAATAGAGCCAATGGAATTGGATATGAATTTATCTTTTATATATTAGTATTCATATCATTTTAGTTTATAATATTTAAATATAAATTGACATCAGTCTGATTGGCCTTCGTGCGCCCCCAATATCCGACCCAGTTTCCCGACCAATCACCTGACGGAGTTTGTCCAGTTCCGATTCCAGGGTCGCGACCTTGGCCTGGAGGTTCGAGATTTTGTGCTGGAGAAGCAACACGTCCTCCGTGTCATCTGCTCCCTCGCTGAAGGAATCTGAATGTGGGAGGAGTCACGAGGACTTGTGAATATGCAAATGACTGTCAGGAATGAATGAATGAATGAATGAATAAAATGAAATGAAGGTTGAGAGAATTTTCAATGATGAATTGAAGCAATGCACCACTTGATTGATGAATGAGAATTCGAATGAATCCAATTTTCATCACATTAGCAATAAATTCATAATTTTATTATATTAATTAGCTAAATTAATTAAAGATAATCTACAATTTATAATGAAATGTTGAAATGTCTTCATTGCAATGGAAATTAAAATCAACAGTTCAAAGACCTGTTCTTTGAGAACGTGATGCATCTTCAAGCTCCAGCTCTCTTTTCTTCATGGTCAACAATTCGTTCTAAAAAATTATCATAAAATATGTTAATTTATCTTAATTAAAAATAAAATATGTTGTCATATATTCATCAAGAGCCACGATAGACTGGAAAATATGGGATAATTTATTAATTTTTCAATTTATCACTGGTAAATAATCAATTGATTAACAATTAAGTGCATGAACTTTCAAAATACCTCCTTGATGGACAGAATTTCTCTGAAGTTCTCGGTCACTGACTGTATCTGGAGCTCTTTGGATTCCATCTGAACTCTCAACTCATCATTGAATCTCTTCAGCTGCTCCAGCTGTAAAAAAAATCAATGACCATGTGATTCAAAAGACTCTAGAATCATTAATGTATAATGGTAGTACAAGTTTATCCTAAATATTTCATTGACTAAACAGATATTGTCTCGTTATTCAAACCTCTTTCCTCTGTGTGGAGCACAATAACTCGGTTTCTGTTAATTTCGATCTGGTCACTTTTAATTCTGTCGCCACATCTGAATGGAAATGTTAATATAAATTGCTCATTGACATATCTCGAGAAATTACTTTGCTGCTCTGAGAAAACCTATAAGTCTTTATCTGAGAATCAGCCTTATTTTGCTATCTAAAAACCAGCTAAAATAACCACCACACCTTCAACTTCTTCTGTGCCTTCCGTTAAAACTTCCCTAGTAAAGTTTCCAATCTGACCAGTTAGACTAGACAATCCAGTCTGGAACCAAGACATATTAGAAAGGTGGTTTGAGTTTTATTCCATATACAGAACAACGATGAATAAGCCTAGAAATCCGCTGATATGTTTACGCGAGTAGATACTTTTCACACAAATGATTATGACTTCGTGGCTTAATTTCCATGTGCATGATGAAAAATGTCAAATTTTTTTTAACCTAATTAATTATAAAATGTCAAAGAAACAGAAATGAATTTTTCAAAAATTAACCACAGGTACTCTATCGTTTTAAAGATTTGATGTCTGAACAAAAAAAAGTGATTATTTTTGAAAATTTACATTTATATTATATAATCATAGAAAGAAAATTATTTTTAAGCTGTTCAAATATTTAATGATAACAGGCCCAGACCGTGACACCGTAAGATCCATTATCTTTCCTTCGTTCAAAATTAATTTTTATTCATTTCGTACTTGCAAAAAGTTGTCGATTGAGGCTATTTCTGTTTGTATAATGCCCACATTACCGAAACTAACTAGAAGGGATAAGGTTAGATTATTTGATTCTACAAATTTTAACATATTTCTTGCCTTGAAATGATTCAATTAGCGCGTCTGCTCTATAACCATCACGGATTTTTCATTTTGGTTCGTTTAAAAGACTCGCATTCACATCGGGAAAGCGATTTTATTTCTCAACTAATATATCCGTATGATGCGATATTTTTCTAAACTTTTGATCAACTTAACTAAATTCAACTTTCCGTCTAGACGTCGGGAAAGGATAAAGACAAGAATAAAAATAAAGATTCAAAAGATAAAGAAGATGGATCGGATGTTAGAAATGTGCATTTTTATTAACTAGTAAACAATTGACTTGCTACATTGGCCAAAATTTAAAGCAGATGATTCATTCCAATTAAAAACATTGTTTGTCCCAAAGCCGAAATTAGTCTATTTCATTGCTTCCTATTCCTATTTTCATTTTCTCCCGGCAGAAGAAAAAGTCAGGGGGGCCTTCGTCCGAGCCCGTCCATCCTCCCGTCACCCTCCTCAACCGCATCAACCCCCTTCCGGAGACCCTCAAGTTGAAGAAGGAGAGACGGCAGAGTTCGTCCAAGTTCAACGTCAGTACCAACAGGGAATTGCAGAGGTTGCCCCCATTGAAAGGTTTGTCAACGTTTGATGATGATCTGCTAATTCTGATTGGTGATGATAGCTGATGACAAATATCAACTTCGATTCAAAGCCTTTTCATGTTTTCTTTATTTTAATCTGTTCAGCAGATATTTTCATTAAATTTAATTAATTGAATTAAATTTTATTAATTGATTATTAATTCCTAATTATTAATTTTAAAAAAAATGTTTGCCAACACTGAGTACTTGACTCACTAGCAAGTATTGGGTTTTTTTTTAAATGCATCATAACCACCAATAGGTTTCATCATCATTATCATCACCCTTGTCATTGTTATCACAACCATCATCACCAATAGGTTTCATCATCATTATCATCACCCTTGTCATTGTTATCACAACCATCATCACCAATAGGTTTCATCATCATTATCATCACCCTTGTCATTGTTATCACAACCATCATCACCAATAGGTTTCATCATCATTATCATAACCCTTGTCATTGTTATTATAACCATCATCACTTTCCCTGTGATATGATTGTTAAACTTATTTTCAATGAGAGCTTAACTTACTCTATTAACACACTCGTAAACCATCAAGTTCTTTACTAGAGTTTCATTATCACATAATATTGTCTTTGATGTTGTTGGTGTTGTTGTTGTTAGTATTGTTACCTCTTATATGTTACTATTTTCACAACTGTTATTGGTTGGAGAGACCTCTAATCTCGCATTAAGACTATCAGGAGCACCTGTGTTGTGACTCATCTTTGAAATGCATTTCGTCCGATTGCCACTCGCAATCGTCTAATTTAATTTGACTTTTTATTTTATTTTATATTACATTTTTTATATATTTTTTTAAAAATTCAGTTTTGTCTCTTTTCAAAATATTTATTCCTAATTGGTAACTACTGGATGATGTTCACTGACCGACTCATTTTGTGTTCATCACTGCTGCAATTAAGTTCGATAATGATAAGTGTGATGATAAATACGATGATAAGCATATTCTTATAGTAGGCATATAAGGCATCAGGGACCACCCAGGCCATTTCTCAGAGTCGCTTCAGGGCAGAACAGGCTGGATTGCTAACGTGGCGTCTGACAAATTTTTTGCTTTTTGCCGCCATTAGCAAGAACGCAGTTTTCTGAGCCGGCTTGATGGTCAAATAGGAATGATAATGCACTGATTCATCATCATCATTGTCGTCATCATCATCATCATCATTGTCTTGAATTGTTGTTTGAGGGGCAGATGCTGGTGCTACTACCATTGTCATTATTTTTACTATAAAATATTACAATCATCATCACAATCATCATCATCATATTTTGAACACAAATAATTGTACATGAAAATGTACTCAATAGAGATCAGTCAATCATTCAACCGATCCAATTCATCACAATCATCACCAACAACAACAACAACCCATCTTTCCAGACGCTTCCTCGTCAGACAGAGAGAACCTTTTCATCCAGAAGCTTCTCCAGGGTTCCGTGATCTTCGACTTCCAGAAGGATGCCTCCAGCGACATGAAGTACAAGGAGGTCAAGAGGGCAACGCTCACAGAACTGGTCGACTACGTCACCAACTACAGGAACGTACTCACCGACCCCATCTACCCTGTGGCCGTGAACATGGTGAGTTTTGCCGGCAGAGAATCGGCCGTAGGACGGATTATATATAAGTCGTAAAGATTGAAGGATAAGATTTTAATCTTCATCATTCATCACTTCTTTGTGAATTCCTTCTTTTTTCCTTCCAGTTTTCCGTCAACACATTCCGAACGTTGTCCTCGCCCGTCACCGGGCAGTCCAACGCGGACTTCGATCCGGAGGAAGACGAGCCGGTATTAGAGGCGGCCTGGCCCCACTTGCAGGTCTCTCATTGGCTGCCTTTCGTCCAATGACGGTCGAGCAATTATTCGGAGCGCAAGCTAGATTTTGGCCTATAGCTAGACAATTTATTGCCCAATTATTGATAATATAATGATCTTTATAGGTTTAACTTAATTTGAATTTAAATTGGCCATTTCATTTTAAACTTTCGTTTCTTTGGAGAAATCGTGTGATTATGCGATGCATTGTCAGATCGTCAGAGATCGTCAATTTATATGGCCATTGCCTCATGCTTTCCTGTTTTCCATAGCAACCACCATCATAGTTATCATCATCATCATCGTCGTCGTCATCATCATCATCATCATCATCATCATCATCATCATCATGGCTCCATTAATTTCCAGCTCATCTACGAGTTCTTCCTTCGCTTCCTCGAGTCTCCAGACTTCCAGGCGAACCTGGCCAAGAAGCACATCGACCAATCTTTTGTACTCCAGGTAAGTAAACAACAACAACAACAACAACTACAACAATGACAATTACAGTTACAGTTACAAATGGAGATGACAATATTTATTCCATGTTTGAATTATCAAGAACATTATTATTATTATCATTATTATTATTATTATCATTATATTCATCGTCATTGACATGACACCTAAAAAGCTCCTTTTCATGTTCTCAACAATCACCCCAGTTCTTCATCATCATCACTATCATCATCATCACTATCATCACCATCATCATCATGGCCTCCTCTTCCAGCTCCTGGAGTTGTTCGACAGCGATGACCCGAGGGAGCGCGACTTCCTGAAGACCATCCTCCACCGCATCTACGGAAAGTTTCTCGGACTGAGGGCTTACATTAGGAAGCAGATCAACAACATATTCTACCAGTCAGTTTGAAATTGATTATGGTGATGATGATGATGATGACGTCGTCGTGGTTGTTATTGTTGATGATGATTGTCACGATGTGTGGTCGTCATGTTTATTACTTCTTTATCGTCATTGGCACCATCATCATCATCATCCAACTCATCATCATCATCATCATCATCATCATCACCACCACCATCATAATCATTCAACTCATCATCATCATCATTCAACTCATCATCATCATTGTGGCCAGAACTCATTACCACAGCCATTACTAGGATTGTTACTAACGTCCATAATTATCGAGGCCGTCGTTAAGTATTTGGGATGAAAGTTAAGTACCCAGCAGTTAAGGGCAGGGATTTCCCCCCAATTTTTCCCGTACCCTATTTCTAGGGTCTGGTTCACTGCTTCCAATAATATGTGTCGGTTGTCATAAATTATGCTAATGAGGCTCTCTGCTCTCGTCTTTCAGGTTCATCTATGAGACAGAGAGGCATAATGGAATTGCTGAGCTTCTTGAAATTCTAGGAAGGTTGGTGATTGTGATGATGATGATGATGATTGTGATGATGGTGGTGATGATGATGATGATGAAGATGGTGGTGGTGGTGATGATTATATTCTATTGCTCTTTCAGTCATCAATCAACCTAGCATCAATCAATCAATCAGCTTTGTGTCAACTTATTTATCAATCTCTTTTTGCCTGTCCTTTTCTTCTATATAAAAAAAAAGTTTTTTTCAAATCAATCACTTCCCCATTTTTATGGGTTTTTTTTTATCTATTATAAATCAAACTATAATAACAAATCAATCGATTGATTGATTGATTGGTTGATTGATCGATTGATTGATTGATTGATTGATTGGTTGAATCTCCTTCCAGCATCATCAATGGCTTCGCCCTGCCACTGAAAGACGAGCACAAAGTCTTCCTTCAGAGGGTCCTTCTGCCGCTGCACAAGGCCAAGACGCTGAGCGTTTACCATCCACAGCTGGCGTACTGCGTGGTACAGTTCCTGGAGAAGGATAGCTCGCTCACCGAGATGGTGAGGACTGCGGTGTTGATGGTGGTGGTGATGATGATGATGACAGTGATGATTATGGTGATGTCATGGTGGTGGAGACAGCATTGATGATGGTGGTTGTGGTGGTGATGATGATGGTTGTGGTAATGATGATGATGATGATTAATTGATCACAGATCACACTCATTCATGTTTTTAATTCCCCCCAACCACCATCTTCTCCCCTCAGGTCGTCATGGGTCTCTTGAGGTTTTGGCCCAAAGTTCACAGCCCAAAAGAGGTAAGAAATCGTCAGCTATTATCTGTTTGTTGACTGTAAATTGGTATTGGTGGCTGTATGTACTCATGAATATGCATTCATGACTCGATAATTATCACCAGGGCTCTTCTTCCAAGCCATTAGCTTTAAGTGATCCGCCACCTCTAAACGGTCCACTATTTCTCTCCCATTAGCATAATTGATTCGTCATCATCATCATTCATTCAACGAGCATCCTGCATCATCATTGTCATCATCATCATCACCGCCACTGATTTCTCAATTTTTAATGATGACCTCATTAACATAATTAATTACGACTCCTCCCACCCACCACCGCTTGTTGCTGCCTTTGTTAGGTGATGTTCCTGAACGAGTTGGAAGAAGTCCTGGAGGTTCTCGAACCTTCTGAGTTCCAGAAGGTTATGATACCACTCTTCAGGCAGCTGGCCAGGTGCGTCTCCAGTCCACACTTCCAGGTGACCTATTTTGGCATCGACGTCTGCATCGATGTTTTGTTTTTTATTTCATTTAATTTTTTTTTTTAAATTTATTTCTAAAATAACTTAAAATAATGCAGTGCACATTGAACGAGTGCTAAACAAGTTAACATATCACCTAATTATCTTTTTTTTTAAAATTTATTTCTAAAATAACTAAAATAATGCAGTGCACATTGAACGAGTGTTAAACAAGTTAACATATCACCTAATTATCCAACCTCTTCTCACCCACCCACCCAACCTACCCATCACCACCCCAGGTCGCAGAGAGGGCCCTGTACTTCTGGAACGACGAGTGGATCGTGAACCTGATGAGCGAAAATGCGGCCACCGTCATACCTCTGGTCTTCCCGGCACTGTACCAGAGCAGGGAGCACTGGAACAAGTTAGGGATTCTTTATTTATTTATTTATTTATTTATTTCTTTATTTCTTTATTTATTTCTTTATTTCTTTCTTTCTTTCTTTCTTTCTTTCTTTCTTTCTTTCTTTCTTTCTTTCTTTCTTTCTTTCTTTCTTTCCCCAAATTGTTCTTTCAGTTTTTACTATTGATCTCATCAGTATAATTAATTACTACTCTCACTACCCATATATATTTATGCATGTATATATTATATAGAAGTATATTTTATATATTCCTTATATATTATATAACTTCCTCTATATTTCTTCCTATTATATAATTTTATATGTTATACATGATATGTATGATGATATAAATATTAATTGATATATATATATTAATATCAGCTGATTAATAATAATAATTAACCATCTCAGGGCCATCCATGGTCTCATCTACAATGCACTCAAACTCTTCACTGAAATGAATCAGAAGATCTTTGATGACTGCATGAACATTTATAAGACCAGGAAGCAGATGTGAGTGATGGAAAGAAGAAAAAAAAACTGTTACGATCCGTTTTCACTCGCCTCTCCATCCATCCATCTGTACTGCATCATCATCATCATCATCAGCAGCTTTCATTCATCCGTACGTTCGTCTGTCTGACCGACGTTCTGTAAGATTTTTAGGCAGGTCTGCTCAAAGGATTATTGATGACCTTTTCATCGTCTTAGCCTGTGTTGATATTCCAATACTGAGCATTGTCATGTTGCCTTTTGCCAATCGCTCTATCCGTCTGACCATTAATTACTTCATTCATCTATCCATCCACTCATCCATCCATCCATCCATCCATCCATCCATGTTTGACAGGGAGAAGCAGGAGATGAAGAAACGTGACGAGGCTTGGATCAGGATCCTGGAATTGGCCAGGAACAATCCGAAGGTGGTAATGTCCGCCGATGTCAATGTCCGTGCCCTAGCCACAAACGTCACAATGGGATGATGATGATGATGGTGGTGGTGGTGGTGGTGGTGGTGGTGATGATGATGGGGTAATGATGAAGATGATGATGATGATGGTGGTGGTGCTTGTGGAGATCCATGCTGACTACAGCCCTATTCCTTCCTTGTTGTTGTTGTTGACAGTACCACGAATATGCAAAGGGAGACAACGGGGACCTGGTGCCACCCTTTTCCTCGGATGACCTGATCCTGGTCGATGACGGTCCAATGGAGGAGATCGACATGGATAAGCTCAAGGCTGAAGCCACTGAGGTAGACATGGAGTGGTTGGATGGATTGGTGGATGGATGAATGGATGGATGGGTGGATGAGTTGATGGATGTTTGGATAGATTGATTGGTGGATGGATGGATGGATAGATGGATGGATGGGTGGGTGGGTGGATGTTTGGATAGATTGAAGGTTGGATGGATGGGTGGGTGGGTGAGTGAATCATTTTATTGATTTAATCTCTATTTGAATATTTTATTATATTAAATATAATTTAATAATAATATTTATTAAATGTAATTTATACATATTTGTATATTAAATATAACTTAATAATAAAATAACAACAACGAGTGAACGACGTCCCCGCTCTTTTCCCTCGAGCAGCTCAAGAAGCAGGGCAAGGACAGGACTCAGTTCCGCAGGAGGTCGGAACTGCCTCACGACGCCCCCACCCTGAGGGCACTCGACACTCACAAGAGGGCGGACACCTTCCTCAGCATGGCCAACGAGTCTGTCTAATTTGTCGTCGTCAGTCGTCGTTATTATTACTTTATTATAATTTCTATTATTATTATTATTTATTATTATTATTATTGTTGTTGTTATTATTATTATTATTATTACGTCTTTGGTTGACAAATAAATAAGTTGATTGATTGATCGATTGCCCTGTCGATTGTTTCCGTAGGTTGACAACGTTTCAATCGATCGATTCGTTTTTTCGCTCGGAACGTTTTCTACTCTCCTACGATTCCATAATCTCGAACCACTTTCGTTGTCTGGCCCTTGCAGTCTGCCAGTTGACCACTTAATCGTTTGATTGATTAATTATTAATAATATAATAATTAATAATTATAATAATCAATAAGCATAATTGTTATTCGACCAACTAATCAATCACCAATCGATTGTGATCCTCGTTAGACCGGCAGGCTCGAAGCGCCGTCGGTCTCCGTGCATCTTCCGTGGTGATGATGATGATGACGACTACGACGGTCTCCGTGGCGACGATGGCGTCGTAATCGTCCGTGTTTGATAAACATTGCAGTTCATGATCGTTGTGCTATAATTAAACATTATAATTAATAATTATTATTAACGATTTAAGGTTAATTAAACGTAAATAGAAAACAATTCAACGCCACGATTACGGGCTTCTTAGGGTCAGGCTTCAGGACGATGATGATGACGATGACCATTGTGATGATGTTGATGATGATGATGACGACTATTGTGATGATGATGGTGTTGGTGGTGGTGTGCATGGTGATGACACTTTTACTCGCTCGTCAGATACGACACCTCATGACACGACTTGGAAGGTCTCGTTCTTCGTTCGTTCGTTCGTTTATTTTTAACGAGTTTAAACTTTTCGTTTCGAGACTGATCCGACCGTTCAGTCGCTTCTCATTGTTTTGTCCTTTTTTAATTAGTTAGCTGATAAATTAATTATTTTTAATTAATTTTTTATTAATAATTGATTAATTAATTGACTTTAATTCGACACGACGGACTTTCAGGTTCTGACGCAGGATCGTTGCTCTGATCATCATCTTCTTCTTCTTCTCCTTTTTTTTCTTCATTTTTTCATTCTTTCCTTCCAACCTTTTCGTTTGTAATCATTTTAAGGTTCAATTTTTCATTAAATTAAATTTAATTTCTTCAAAAAATAAATAAATAAATAAAACTCGTGCAAACTCAACTTCCAAACCCCCTCCACCTGGCAGTGCAGGCGTTCGATTCGCCCCTGGTTCGAATCCAGCCACCTGTGGGTTTCCATGGAAACCCCACCACTTGAGTTTGGTGGGGTCGGGCATCTCTGGGTGCCGTGGCAACGAGTGATGTTGCGCGCGCGTCTCTCAATGCCGATGTTGTTGTTGTTGCTGTAATGTTTATTTTTATTTTTTATGGACATTGTGTCGTCATGGTTAAGTTTATACGCTCGTTATGATGATGATTATTATTGTTATTATTATTATTATTATTATTGTCGGTATTAGTTAATAATGCGATTGATGTCTTTCTCGATTTTCGATAAGGTTGCTTGATTCCAAAGATGCTTACTCATGATGATGATGGTGGTGATGATAATGATGATGAAAACATGTGTCGGCTTCGATCGATTTTTTAGAATCTCTCGTCTGCTTTCTCGCGTCATTATTTTTGACATTATCGTCGTCGTCGTCATCATCATTGTCGTCGTCATCGTCGTCTTGCTAGATATCGTCATCATCATCGTCATCATCATCATCATCTTCGTGTTGCTACGTGATTGTACAAAGAGTTGTGAATGAGGCATAAAACAAAATTAGATCTTGGCAAATCCTAATAAACCAGTTTATAGTTTCTGAGCGCTGATTGTTACGGTGGTTATGATAGTAGTGTTGGTGGTGGTGGTGGTCATGATGATGATGATGATGACGACGAAGGAATGACTGTTACAAATTTGGTGAATGGATTAACTAAATTTAGGATCTTTGGTTCTTGCGCAGCATAAAATGGATCAATCTGTGATGATGATTAGATCGGAAGCGGTTAGTGTCCTTAGCTTACATACTTAAGAGATTACGTAATTTAGCAATAGCCATTGTCTTTACTAGGGTTAGAACTGGGAATTAGGGTTAGGGGTCGTTGCTATGGTTTTAAGGAGGGTCCTCGGGCCCGTGTTCGATTCCCAGCTAGGACGAGGTCTGCGAGTGCTTGCGTAACCTTTAGTCTGAGCAATTATCCGGGCGACCTTCTTCCATGTAATCTCTGGTCGTAAAGAGTGCATCCGTAAACGTTTCATCGCGCCAAGTCGGAGCACCATTGCCAGCCTGGAGTATCCTGGAGTAGCATGGAATAAAAAGGAATAAAAACAATATTAAAAAAAAAATTCTCCACCATAAACCCAACCAGCATCTGAGAAGTTACGACTGACGCTGACAGACCAAAGACGCGAATCTTATCGCCCCGTGTTGTTGCCGTCGACGACGATGATGATGATGATGATGACGGTGATGATGATGACGACGACGGTGTTGACGATGGGGAAGGTCAAGAAGGGCATCTCAGTTTTTTTCTGGAATGACAGAGAAGCCAGAAAACACAAAGAAGTCAAAAAAATCCGGTGACTACTTTTTAAAATTTAAGTCCCCTAAACCGGATTAACAGCCAGTCAGAGGGACAATCCTTCACCCCCTGTCCACCTGACCTGATGATTACCTGATGATAATGTCGGTGACTATGACGACGATGATGATGGTGATGATGATGATGATGATGGTGGCAGTGATAGGATCGTACACATTTCAACGCAAGCCTGTCATTTCCGTCCGATTAGACTTTATGGTCGTCGACTCAGCAAACGTTCACTCCATTCAGGGGGAAGATTTTGATCGCATGAAGATGCTCATTTCCATCTCCATCTCTCTCTCTCTCTCTCTCTCTCTCTCTCTCTCTCTCTCTCTCTCTCTCTCTCTCTCTCTCTCTCTCTCTCTCTCTCTCTCTCTCTCTCTCTCTCTCTCTCTCTCTGGAGGAGGAGACTGGAAAATTGCAGTCGACTTTTACGGCTCGTGACGAGTGACTTCGAGATAACTTTCTGGCTTATCATCACCTCGATGGTGATAAGATTCGATGGGTTCTAGCATTTAATATCTGATAGGAGTGGGGTTGCCACGATATGGCAGCAATCTGGAAGCAGTCGCTAGATGTTTTGTATCTGCGAGCCATCTTCCAGTACCGCAAAGGTACCTAGGAAGGAGCGCTACATGAATGGACAAGTATGCGTCTGATGCTACGCAGAGGGCGCTATATAAATCAACTGCATACATAAATTGTCAACGAAAGGCAAGTTTCATGGTCACTTCTGGAAGGGTTATGGCTTACAATTGGAGTAAGAATTGGTTAAGAATGGGATTATAACTTCGGGGTGGTGATAAAGGTACCGCTTAGGGTTAGGATTTGGGCAGTGGACTTGGAGAAGCGAGGAAGAGGTGGAAACCAGAAAGGAATGACAGATTAATTTTCCAATCGTCAATCATTCATCAATCAATCAATCATTCGGTTTGGTTTAAAATTGGATGCGTTTTGGCTTCGCGAAAGGAAGTAAAACTGTGAATTGTTGCTGTTCTCAGGATTCTACGTTTACAAGTTGAGGTTTGGTGAGGGAGGAGAGTGCCCGTGGGTACGTTATAGTGCGCCCGTAATGACGTATTGATGGATTGGAAAGGATGGAGTCAGAGGTCATCGTCATCATCATCATCATCGTCAGTTTGAATCCTCAGTTTTGTGACTCTCCCTCCGTTCCTGACGACACGACGACGAGTGTAGTTGGTGTAGTTGCCGTCGCCGTCGTCGTAGTGACTGCGAATTTTCGTCGATCGGATGCAGTATTGTTTGGGGCTTTTTTTGCAGTGAACGAATGTTTTGAGTCAAGCAGGCACTCTTTTATGGCTACGCCGATTTAACACTCCTTGCGGCTTTCATGACGTCGATTTCATCCGTCGATCCATCCATCCATCTATCTATCCATCCATCCATCTATCCGTCCATCCATCCATCCATCCATCCATCCATCCATCCATCCATCCATCCATCCATCCGTCCATCCATCCATCCATCCATCCATCCATCCATCCATCCATCCATCCATTCATCCATCCGTCCATCCATCCATCCCTCCATTCATCCATCCATCCATCCATTCCACCCATCTATCCATCCCTCCCTCTATCTATTCATCCGTCCGTCCATTCATCCATCCATCCATCCAACCATCTATCCATCCATCCATCCATCCGTCCATCCATCCATCCATCCATCCATCCATCCATCCATCCATCCATCCATCCTTCTACACATACATCCATCAATTTATCGAATCATGGATCAATTCAGCCATGCATTAATTCATTCGTTCATTCGTTCATTTTTCATTCAATCATTCGAAGACTCTCGCCGGTGTCACGTGACGGTACCGGAAACACGAGACATTGGTGACGATGTCCCTCGATTATGAGTGGAACGATAAATCATCTCACGATCATGATGATGATCATGATGATGATGATGACGATGGTGAGGAGGAGGAGGAGGATGGTGATGACATGATCGTCGTCGTCGTCGTCGTTATCACCGCCAGTAAAAGTTCGGTTTTCATTGCAGCCTTAGGCAAATTTATAACGACGATTATGGATAAAGATGATTTGGAATCCATCCATCCACCCACCCACCCATTCATCCATCCATTCATCCACCCATTCATCAATCCATCCATCCACCCATTCATCAATCTACCCATCCATCCATCCACCGAATTGTCCTCCCATCAATTGTAGTCAAAGCAATCGCATCGCACTGGACCTGACCTCTGGTGACATAAAGAAATTTGTCACCTTAGAGGAAAGTTCAATAGTTCAAGATCGATGTCATCATCATCATCATCATCGCTATCATCGTCGTCGTCATCATCATCAGAATCGCAACAACTACCCACGCGGAGTTTGTTTACAACTCCAAGATAGAGACATCGGAAATACGATAGCATCGTCGTCGTCGTCGTCGTCATCGGAGTAACAAACGCGCAACATCACAAGAGCACACAAGAGTCGAGGAAGAAGCTGCTTTGAGCTCGTGGAGATGCAAAAAAATATATATGTAGAGATGAAATCAGGGCATCCTCTGAACATCACGATTTTTATGGATGGATGGGAGGATGGATGGGTGGATGGATGGATGGATGGATGGATGGATGGATGGATGGATGGATGGATGGATGGATGGGTGGGTGGATGGATGGGAGGATGGATGGGTGGATGGATGGATGGATGGATGGATGGATGGATGGATGGATGGATGGGAGGATGGATGGGTGGATGGATGGATGGATGGATGGATGGATGGATG
>CM067527.1:977500-1052500 GCA_034509925.1 Hirudinaria manillensis
TGGATGGGTGGATGGAGGGTGGACGGGGGATGATGGGGAGGAGGAATGGGTGGGTGGATGGGTGAGTGGGTGAGTGAGTGGGTGGGTGAGTGAGTGGATGGCTGATGGTGTAGTGGGACGTGGTGGAGACCTGGTTGGTGAGACTTGTGAAATCGAAACGGACTTCATCATCTGGACGTCACCAACGTTATTGTTGCCTATTGTAGCGTGTGATCATAATGTTATCAGTTGATACAATAACAATAATAACAACAATAATAATAACAATAATAATAATAATAATAATAATAATAATAATGATAATAATAACAATGATAATAGAAAAAAATAATAATAACAATAATAGCAATAATAATAATAATAATAATAATAACAATAATAATAATAATAATATCATCGATGACATCAATCAATTAATAAATTAATCATCATCATCATCATCATCATCATCCAATCCCCTTCAAGTTCGAAGATCAAACATCAGGTTTCGATTCCGACGTCATTTTCTTTTCAACTTGAAATGCATGAGCAGAGGTGTCATCGTCGTCGTCCTCGTCATCATCGCCATTGACGATGGTGATGATGATGATGATGATGACGATGATGATGACGATGATGATGATGATGACGATGATGATGACGATGATGATGATGACGATGGTGATGATGATGATGATGATGATGATGATGATGATGATGATGATGATGACGATGATGATGACGATGATGATGCCACGACGATGATGTCGATGCTGATGATTATGATGTCGATGCTGATGATTATGATGGTGATGATGATGATGATGATGATAGTGATAGTGGCGATGGTGGTGGTCATGACGACGACGACGACGAAGACTACGTCATCGTTATCGTCGGCGAGCACCTGTGACCGCCAAACAGCTTGTTAACAAATATCATCTGTCGTATCTCACGAACTTCAGAAATGCTTCGAAGCGACATGTTTTTCGAGGGGATAAATTTATTGCAACTGTTTTAAATTATTATTATTATTATTAATGTTATTGTTATTATTATTGTTATTATTATTATTGTTATTGTTATTATTATTATTGTTATTGTTATTATTATTATTATTATTATTGTTACTATTATTATTATTATTATTAAACGCTAATTAATTTCGATGATGTGTCCTTGATGACGATCGTTCAAAATTTCCTGGCGATTATCCATCTATCCATCCTTCCAAACATCCATCCATCCATTCATCCATTCATTCATCAATCAATCCATTCATCAATCAATCCATTCATTGCACCAAGTCATGGATGGGTGGCCGCCATCACATCACAGGTTGCCTACGTCACGCTTGGCTGGATTTCTAACTGTAAGTCACTTCTCCACGCGGAATCGATCACCTGGCGAGCTATTAATCCAGGTGTTTAGAAAGGTGAGGTCGTTCGATTGAAACTCTTTGAACCATTTCGATATCTCTTTAATCGGTCGCATTGTTATTTTTTGAGATTGTCTCTCTATTTTGGGTAAACATATCTGTTAGTCCATCTGTCCTTCAATCAATTACGATGTTCCCATCCATCCATCCATCCCTCCCTCCATCCATCCCTCCCTCCGTGCGTCCGTCCGTCTATCCGGACTGTTTGTACGTCCGTCCGTCCATCAACCCACGATTCAATCATCCGTCGCCCATTTCAGGACAGGTGAGCGGGTCACGCATGGAGGAACAAATACGGAATTGCCAAACACGATTCACTTCTCTCATCTGCATAATTTAATTCTCTGGAGAGAGATGATGAGGTCTTGATCGTGAGGGGACGGTTGAATCAGAATGATACAATACAATACAATACAAAATTACTCAGAATTATGCAGACATACAAACGAACAAACAAGCGAGTAAACAAACACGCATGCAAGATGGATGCTCTCGATTTGGCCAAGTACTCCTTGGAATTTCCGACGTACTTCATCGTTACCCTCTCCATCAGTCCATTGACCTTTGAGGTCAACTAAGAATAATGACTACATGACATGTAGGATTACCAGAGTCATGAATTCATGTCTCCATCCTTCCAACGGTCCGTCCACCCATCCACCCAACCACCCCTCCGTCCATCTATCCATCCAATCGTCGGACAATCCATGCATATTCATTGTGGCCAACACAATGGAACGGTAACCATGACAACGGAGCGTACATAATGAGCCCCTCTCGTGGATGATAATGATTGGCTGAGGCCAATCACGAATACAATGAACATTCGTCACGCCAAATATTCAATACTCGTTCGTCTCTTTCCTTTTACAATCCATCCATCCATCCGTCCATCCATCCATCCGTCCGTCCATCCATCCATCCGTCCGTCCATCCATCCGTCCATCCATCCATCCATCCATCCGTCCGTCCATCCATCCGTCCGTCCGTCCATCCATCCATCCATCCATCCATCCGTCCGTCCATCCATCCATTCTTCAGTCATTCATTCCTTCATGATCCAATCCACCACTTCTATACATCATTTGAAAACATTTTTGTCCTTTTCAATTATCCTGCCGATATTCCTCATCTTCCTCGTCATCGTCACCACCACCACCATCATCATCATCATCATCATCATCATCACCATCATCATCATCACCAGCGCCATTGTTGAAATCGTCGTCATCATCACCACCACCAACATCGTCGTCGTCGTCGTCGTCGCATCTGAGCGCTGGCGTCATTTGCATCGGACGCGGTCAGGAAAACAATACAAAACCATTCAATTTATCGTCTGCTAATTAACCGCCAAAAGTCTCCTCCTCGTGTCACATTACCATCACATCCACGTGTGCCATCGGATGATGATGATGATGATGTTGATGATGATGATGATGACGATGATGATGACGATGATGATGATGATGATGGTGGTGGTGATGATGGGGAGGAGGAGGAGGAGGAGGATGGTGATGATGATGATGATGAATGAGACGGGTATATTGGTGATGATAACGCTTTCTTTCCATCGTTTTTTTTCCGATCCATCGACAACACCCATAAAATGTTTGTATTCACCAGATACGAAGTTACGAGTGGTAACAGTAATAATAATAACAATAATAATAATGATGATAATAATAATAATAATAATAATAATAATAATAATAATAATAATAATAATAATAATAATAATGATAATAATAATAATAATGATAATAATAATAATAATAATAATAATAATAATAATAATAATAATAATAATAATAATAGCAATAAGAAACCCATGATAAAGTCCCATCTCGCCATCTACCCTTCGAAACATTCACCCACCCAACCACCCACCCATCCATTCATCCATTCATTCATCCATTCACCCATCCATTCATCCATCCATTCATTCATTCTTTCATTAATTCACTTCAATTCTGGAAATGCCTCATTAATAATTCATGAACGGTGGCTCGTACAGGTAGCTCGCAGGAGCTGTCAGTCACGTCGCTTCCGGTCGTCCTAATGGCTGAAAGACACCTTTCGACTCCGCCCCTATTTCGTAACCTCACGCAAAGGTGTTGGTGTAATCGTTACCTGTCTGGCAGACGTTTAGAAGAAGGCGGGAACGTTGGAAGGAGAGATGGTGAGGTGGAGGAGAGAATATAGGAGAGATATGGTCGTGATAATGGCAAAGGCTTTTTAATAGGAGCTGGAAGCTACGAACATCGTATCATTCGTTCTGTGTCATGACAGCCTTGCTTTTCGGATTTACACTTTGAGGTTTTAGTTGGTTCGGTTACGTCATAAAAATAATAATAATAATAATAATAATAATACTATTATTAACTTTATAATATTAATTTGACATTGCGAGTCATTAGCGTTAAGTTAAGTTTAGGAGATTAAGGCTATCGAAGTGAAAAAACATTTCCTTTCTCAACGTCGTTGTCTTCTTCATCGTCCGCATGGTACTCCAAGAGGTAGGTATGATGTGTTTGCCATGGCGTCAGTTGCCATGACGATCGTTTTTCAAAATCTCTGCGACCTCAGGGCCTAGGATGTTTAGACTGTGATTATGATAACGGTGACGATGACATTTGACACGATTGAGATGATGGTAATGATTCCATGACGACTGATGTCTTCTTTCCAGGACATGAAGTCACTGAGTGCCTTGAGGTTCAACCTCGGAGCGGACTTGAGCCCCTACGATCAAGACCGCAGTAGTTCAAGACCGCGTCGAGACCTCGCAAAGGCCTCGAGTCGAGACTCCGACGAGACCAATTCGCAGGCCAATCGCGAAAGGGACTCCTCTTCGTCAAGTTACTCTTCCCCGTCGTCGTCGTCTTCCTCGCCACAGTACTCCCCACCCACTCCGCCGGTTCACGGCCTATTGCCACCTCCGTTGCTGCCACTGGCATCATTTCCGGATCCTCCGCCTCTTCTACCACTTTTGTCTTCCTTCGTTCCGGGCAGATTCGGACAGCCCGGAACCAACGCTTTTCTCTCCTACCCTCAATCGACCAATGGCAATTCGTTCATGCCCTTTCACCACCCTGCCTCCGTATTACTACGCCATCATCAGGCTGCCCTGGCTTACTCCTATGCGCTCATGAATGTCCAACAGCAGCAACTACTGAGACAAGAAAAGCAACTGAACAAAGATCGAGCCGTCATATTCAGACCCCACGAAGTTATGGAACGGCATCTTCCACAGCAGCATCGAACCGTGAATTCATCCGCCGAGAGGGCCTATTACCTCCAGTCGTCCAAAGTAGTTCCGTACAAGCGCAACGATACGAGATTCAACCGCAAGAAATCGGTCCAGGAGACGGCATTTCTGATGGATCAGTTGCCAGTTGACCTGAGGAAGGTAATATCACCCCTGGCGGATGATGTAGCGCGATACGACAATCATCATCACCATCATCATCATCAACAACAACAACAGCAACAAGTCCTGGTTCTCTCTACGCCGAAAAGTAAGTCTAGTTGAAAATGTAAAATTATTGGATTTGTTGACATTCTTGGAGGATAATACGGAATCCAAATTTATAAATTAAAATTATTACCATTTTAGTAATAATAATAAAAATATTAATAATAATAGTACTAATAGTTGTCGTTGTTAAAGCATTTTCGGCACAAACTTATTTCAAGTTTTAAGTCTAGGTTAAAGGTCGACAAATAAACTATTATTTATTTATTATTATTATAAAATAATGAAATCCATCAAAGATAACTGAATTAGTCAGAGACAGGAGCCAATATTTAGCAAGTTCTTCAGGGTTAGCCATGGTTAGGGTTGGAGTTAAGGAGACTGATATACCAAATACCACTAAGCGGTGGCGTTCATAGCAACCGCGGTCGACCAGCCACATGGGTACGTGTAAGTACCCCAAGAGGGCAAAAATCATTTGCCCTATGATATGGCATATTGACGAATTCCTCTATAAATCACTACGTATCAATCGGTAGTCGGAGGGCTACGACTGCTTAACTGCTGTTCAGTTCGGTTCACACACAGTAACACGATATCAGTCTCTTAAACCCGGTTCGGTACATCGCAAGAGGCGACCAAATTTTATTGAAGTAAAAAAAAAATATTTAAGAGGTTTTATTTGGAAAAATATTCCGCAATTTCCTCTTAAATCGTCGTCATCTCCGATCAAAAATCCGTCTTGGAATGCGTTGTCATGGAGATTTCCATGGCGTCTTGTGTTTTCCAAGTCCGGCCATAAATCATCTCCAAGTCTTCAAGAGTTCCTGTGCGCTTGTGTTCTTGCGAGTTTGCTAGTGATGCCGTTATTATGAATTGTTGGGGATAATGATTTATACAAATGATGAGGAGCTATTATTAATAATAATAATAAGAATATTTTTAAATTATGACGTGTTATATAATTCACAAGTTTATTAATATTTTATTAATATGATTTATTAATATGATTATCTCTTTAATTATCAAATCATTAGAATAAATTAAGTTTAAATCGCTTCGAAAATCACCCAGAAAACCCAACTTCCGGCAAAAAACTCATCGGCATCAGGTTCCTCTTCCCGCCATTCGCCGATCACGTGACTCTGTACGAGAGGGCAAAAATCTGGGTCGCAAGGCACGAATACAAGTACTTCGTCGATTGGTCGGCCGATGACCTACTTAAGGTCGACCTTGAACTCCGACCCATCCAGCCAATAACGAGGCAGCAATACAAAGTGCATATGAATAGGTTAGGACGTGAACGAGAATAGGGAAATGAGTTGTGTCATTTCAGCTAGTACAATCAGTCAACATCAGCCAACATTTTGTCTGTCCATCCATCCATCCATCCATCCATCCATCCATCCATCCATCCATCCATCCATCCATCCATCCATCCATCCATCCATCCATCCATCTCTTCGTTAAATAGATGCACGATCAATTAATTAATTAATTATGATAATTTGTAATTTATTCTAAGTTAAAAAAAAATCACTAATTTAAAATTCAACCTTTTTCTAGGAGCGAATTTTGCAGGAACGTGAAACTGAAATTCTGTCTCCAAACCGACTCTCCCTGGGCCAGGGACTTCTGCGAGAAACTCCAAAAATCCCCAGCGGAGGGCGGATTCACGGGTGGGTTTTTCCACTTCCAAGCCACGCTACGGAGTTATTTTAGGAAGAATGATGGAGCAGAATGGTGGATAAGACAAATCATAAGATTTGGATTTGTGCCAATTCGCCAAGCTGAATGAATCTGGAGTTAAATGATTGATTCTCTTGATGTACTATCGAACTTGATATTTTCTTCTTAGTATTAAAAGTGCATGGATGTGAGAACATAGATAACCAACTACAACATAATCACTCACCCATCCACATAAGGGTTAATCCATATCACATGATCGTGATCAATCACAACGGTCGGACGTGCAACCAGAACTGCCGTTGGCTGTTAATAGGGTTTTTAAAGCCAGCTAGCCAATCAGAGCTGATGGATTGTTCGATCCTATATAGATTAAGATCTAAATAAGACGTTGTTTACATTTGTGGCTTCACATTTTTTTCTAGTTTTTAAACGTTGCAATCTTTTCATACCAATCGACCCACGGGGTTAGATTCTGGATTTAGAATCTCTGATGCTCGCAGAAAGTTCAGAGTAAACCATCTATGATGCTTAACCTAAACATTCCAAGAGTCATTGTGTTTTTTTTTAAATTTTATTTTAAAACCTTATAATAGTCTTTGTCAAGTTGCTGAGCAGACTCTTATAGATTCTTCTGTGTCTTCAGACTAAAGCGATGCTTTTATAAACTTTTTAAACCAGATTTAAATTCAAAATTCCAAATAACCGTCATTAAAATCACGATACGATCTACATTCCACATAATCTCCAACAACAGGACTCTGCCAGGCAAAGATAGCAGCAGCAGATTTGTGGAGAAGTTACAGCGAAAATTATCGCAGCCATCAGGCCAGACAGCCCAACGGGGTCTCCCTAAAAGGTACCCCCAGCGCCAAGACGACCTCGTCTAAGAAGCGCCCGGGCATAGCCGAAGAAAGTCCGTCGAAGAAATGCGCTAAAATCGGTGCGTTAACCTCCTGCAACAAGTTGGCGTCAAAGTTGAGCTATCCAGATGCCGAGAGGCTGCTAGATTATACGAAGTTGCGCAACAGCTACTGTTACTATTACTACCGTCAGTCCAACAACAACAACAACAACAACAACGTCATCAAGTACCAAACCGAAAGGGACTATCTTAGCGATAACGAGAGGCAGCCAGCCAATAACGAGAGGGGCAGTAACTCCTCCCCCGGACGTTGCCAGGCGCAACGCGTAGACCAATCGGAACGCTTTAAAACCTCCGAGTCTGAAATCAATGACAACGAAGTCAATGACGATGTTGACGATGACATCGGTTCAGGAAAATTCCCAGAAAAAACTGCAAAAGATCAAGTCATCAGAAAGCCTTCATCGATTTGGACGCCATTTGGGAAAGCTTCGAAAAGACGCTCGAGCGACCACGACTGCAAGAGCGACAGATTTGCCGGCGACAAATCATTCGACGAGCTGAAGTTCGATGCGAGCAGATTCGCTGACGTCACCATCGATAAGGTTGGCAATAAAAACAATATTTAAAAAAAAAACCACGCGCAAATTGATTTCTTATTTTCTCATTTTTTGTTTGCGTCTCCGGTTTCACTCGAAGACACTCTGCTCGCGGCTGTCTGGGGCTTTTGATGATCTGAAATCAGTTTTGGTTTTCCAAGTATTCATCCGCCCGTATTCTGCGCTGATCTGAAACTCATTAACGATGCCCTTTTATCGTTTCATTATCGACAGATTGCAACCAGATCCGATGGATTTTTCAGTCTGCAGCAGCGGCAACAAGTTGACCCCCTCTTTCAGAGCGGATTGCTGGCGTCTGGAACGTCATTTTCTGGCAGGATCCTGGAGGAGTTTGGAAAAAGAATCTCCGATTTGAAAGCACGCGATTTTCTGATGTTCCAAAAATTAACAGACCCCAAAGAAGGATCAGACGTCAATAACAACACCAGCCTCGTGTTTCGCTCTGATAGTAAACCTTGTGGTCCTGCTAAGAAAGTGCGCGGTGGATCCACGAAGACATTTCAGCCCATCTACGAACCTGAATCCAGTAGAAACAAAATGATACCGTCTGAAACAGCCAATCAAATCGACGAAAAGAGCCCGAAAACAGGTCAGAACTTCGACTACAGGCAAGTTTCACTCGACAAAACTAGGTCGGGTCGATTTAGGGATGAGCCAATAGAAGCAAGGCCGGACGAATCACAGAAAATGAGGCCAAACGGATCCTTCAAGACCACTAATCGACAGTCCCTTCAAAACGATGTCCTCTGGACTTCTGCCCAAAAAGTCTCCGAAGATTCGGAATCCTGTGAGGATGACGATAGTGATGGCGAAGTCGATGTGGTGGACGTGGAAGATGATAAGGCTGGTTCCAAAGACGATTGATTAAATGATTGGATGAACTTTATGGTCCCACGTTCGACCTTTACAGGCTTGAAACTAATTTGAACCCTTGAGGGGTTAAATGTATTCATAAGCTTAGACGTTGACCCGGCCGTCTTATTGGCTGGCCGATTTCTGTTTTCCATTTTTTCGACCAATCTTGTCACGGTTGTGCTTTTAGATCGAGTGCCTTTGGAACGACTTGCATCTTTTTTTTAGAGATTTATTTGCAATTATATTTATATTTTAATTTTAAATATGATTTAAATTCCATTTTTATTTTACATTAAGTTCTAAGTTTTATGCAAATCCTATGCCTTACGATGACCATACATCATCATCATCATCATCGTTGTCAACAAGACGCCTTACGTCTATAAAATACTCATGAATCATGCATAGTGTTTATTATTATTGTTATTATTATTATTATTATTATTATTATTATTATTATTATTATTATTATTATTATTATTATTATTATTATTATTATTATTATTATTATTATTATTATTATTGTTATTATTGTTATTGATATCAGTTGAATTATGCAAATTAAATTTGCAAATTGTGAATATTCATTTCTGAAATGATATACATACACGTATAAACTTCGTTCACCAAGCGTTCACTTAACTAGATGCTGAAACAGGTGGAGGATTGTCTCACTCTTTCTATATCTAGAAATTCACTGTCTTTACTTTTCATTCTTTATTGCATATGCTATACGCTAATAATTTTTGGTAAGACCTGCCTTTTGTTCCAGTCCAAACCTTCATACCGCGGGCTTACCCTTGGGGTAATTTTCCTTCCCCCTGGTCTGTCTCTATCAGTATGTCCCTTGCGTGATAAGCAATAAACGTTTATCTACGGCTTATACAAAAGATTGGTCCCCAAACTACTTTCAATGTTGAAACTCCATTTTTAAAATCACGGCCTTTGTAAAACTTTCTTTACGATCATTTTCAAAAATTAAAGTTTTGAAATATTTTTCTGCCTTTTCGAGGATTCGAACTCTGTACCGTGTGCCTTACTGGATCTGAAACTTTCTTTATCATCGAATGGATTGATTGATGATGACGACGACGCTGAGACATCTAGCGAACGAGATAAAAACGTTTTGTTTTTTGTTTTAATTTTCCATTCTCTTGATAAAAACAACTAATTGGGGATGGTAACGGAATGCATTTTCTTCGATGAATTAATGAATGCATAAAAAAATGTAATTTTATTTTGTCTATAACTTTTCTCTGGTCTTTTCTCATCAGCGATGGTTCGAAAAAGTCTTTATACTAATTGAAACGACTTTATTTCTGTTCCAGTGGATTTCATGCCGTTGTTTTAGAATTTGTTTCAATCATTTGTTACTTGGTGACTTCGAAAATTAGTTTTCAAAATTAAATTAAATTCAATTGAAAAGTGTCTGAAACTTTCTTATTGGGACGTTTAAGCAAATACATTCTAAACCAATAATAAAATATTATTTCTTTGTAATTAGACAAAAAGTGCCGTTTATTCTTTAAAATGTTCGACCAAATCCATTACAAAACCCCAGTTCATCAAATATAATTCGCTGTTTTGTTAGATTAATCACTTTAATAATTTTTAAATATGAGAAATTTGTATTATTTTATAAAAAGAGTTTATTTTTATTTATAATGATTGTGATTAATGTTGTAACAATAATTAAAATTTGAAAGGGATTCTCATATCAAGTTATGGGAAATAGCATTTTAGTTCAGTCGCTAGATGGATCATTATAACAATAAATTTGTTAAAATTAAAATCGCAAGTTGGAATAATACAAGAAGCAAAATGTAACTGACACTCGTTCGAAAGTAGATAAAAGGTGTAGAATTTTTGTGAGAATGAAACCCTGTCAATCAGCCTGGCTTTTCATCAAAAAAATTTAAGTGGACATATTTGACATCTTTAATGGTTCAAAAATAATCAATTTTTCTATTTGATCAAGATTCCAGTTACGATCTCAATGGAGACAAACAATCGATCGCAATGTTGAATAATCGTAAATCGGAAAATTGATTTTGAAAAATAGGTTTCGTATGCAGGCGCGAAAGAGTACATAAGAATGTATCACATTTTTGGTTATAAAACCGTGTCCTTTGAGGTTCAATTCAGTAGCAGTTTTGGCTGATGTCAAGTTTTAAAGTGAGACTTTTTCTATGAAACCTGGGAATCATCAAAATCTATTCTCTCCGCACTTTGATATTATGGGTTTAGATATCGCATATTTCGATGGCAAATGGAATTCCATTGCATTTGAAATGACGATATTAAAAAAAGGATTTTTTGAATGCAATTTTTATTTTACAATAATATTTAGTAATTTAAAGTAACTGAAAGTACATCAATGAGAAACTTTCACTTGCTATTCTTAGCCAGCAACTGAAATGGGAGAAAAAGCATTTCCCAAGACTTGTCATAGTTGCAATCGTTTGTCGCCTGTCAGGAAGTGTTTCAGGTGTGATGATTTATGATAGAATTTATTTTTATTCAAATATTTTTTTTCATCAAATCAGTTTTCAAGTATTTCCTTTGATAGTATTATTTATTTTTTTAAATACTAGAAGTAGATTCCAACAAAGTGGAAAATGTTGGACTTTGCTGGAGGTCAAAGCAATTGAAAATTGGATCACCAAAGTTGAAATGAAAGAGAGATTTTATTCAGGGACTTTGTAACAGGGACTTCTGAGGATTTTGTAAGTTTAGAAGACACAATCTTTTTAGTTCTAAAATTGAAATCCTATTCCAGCACATCTTCCAGGTGGGATTAAAATACTTAATTAGTGATTAGGATCTCACAATTTTTCTAACCGGGTAACCTAATAGGTCAAGAATGGACGGAACAGGAGGACCATGTCCTTCCCTATCCAGATGCGACCATCCCTGACTTAACCAAACTTATGAACTCATGACATCTCAACCAGACCAGCATGGCTCTTGAGGCTTAAAGATTCTTCATTTCTCTGGGCTTTCAACCAATGACCCAAAAGTTTTGGGAGAAGTCGAGCTTCAATTCCGTCAATGACGACGCCATGACTTGCCAACCACGGGTTGAACTTGCTCTGCAATTCATAGTTGGTCACTGCAATCCTTAACCAACAGTCAAAACCTGTGAGGGGAAACCAGGAGATGGAAAAAATCCGTTTTCACTAAGAAGATCCCCTAACGTATAGATTGACCTGGTAAAACCATCAAAGTAAGACTCAATGGAAAATCAATTAAGATGTGTTTTCGAACATTTAACAGAAAATATATTGGAATAAAAATAAATTTTTCTTTCTATTTTATCAGAGGATCAAAGACACGTTGTCAAATAAAGTCGCATCATCGACCAATTTCAAGACAAACATTTGATCACAATATTGAATGAAAACAAATAGAAATATATTTGGAAATATGCACATTATAAACTTTAGAAAATAGGTTGTGAATGCTGATAAGACATTGAGGATGTGATATAGGATGAGAGTTCGAGAGGGTGACTTGCCTTTTTGGTTATAAAACCGGGTTCATTGAGTAGCAGTTTTGCCTGATGGTGTTTTAAAGGTGAGACTTTTTCTACGACCTGTATTTTAATTAATTAATATTAATGGCATTTATGCATCGAAAGTAATTAATTTTAATTTTGTGCGACCGTTTTAATAAATAACTTTTAAACGTCGTATTTATTTTGCTTTAATTCTTAAAAAGGTGAATTGTCACTTTCATATTTTAGCCGTCGTGCGACATGGAAGAAAAAGCATTTACCAAGACGTTGGCGACGCTTGTCCTGGTTGCAATAGTCGTTTGTCACCTGACAGAAATTGGAGCAGGTAGGATAATTAATAAATTAATATTAATTAATTACCAATTCTGTTTTCCAATATTTTTTATCACATTATTATTATTATTGTTTTTTTAAATATTAGTAGTTGATTCTGAAAAAAAAGAAAAATGTAAGATCTTACTGCAAGTCAAAGCAATTGAGAAGTGGCTCACAAAAGTCAACGAAGAAGAAATTTCTTACATGAAACCAAAACCAGAACCACAGCCAGGACCAGAATCACAACCAGAACCAGGACCAGAAACTCCTAAGGACGATGTAAGGTTTTAAACGAACAGATTGATTTTAAACCTTCTGCAATCGACCTTTTTAGTTAAAATGATTGAATCATCGTCATCATCATCATAGATTGCAAATCAACAGCCAGTGGACCTTTATGTCAATGATGATAATGGTGCCAACTCTAGTATCCCCATCGACTACAGCAATTATGAAGACCTTCCGGATTTGGAAGATTTTAATTTTGAAGTCAGTATAACTGTTTGACATGAGAAGCATACTTTTTAACATTTCTTTACATCAGAAGTTATCATCACAGTCATCAGTTCGATACTAATATGATATCGTATCACCCAACCCTGGGGAACTGGGGTGGAATGGGGGAGCGTCATTTGACAAACCTTTCTTCACTCCCAAGCTACCGTCTATTCCAATGTGAAATTTTAAAATAAAAATGATAAAAAAAAAATTTTATAACTGACCAATTATTTAACTGTCGATCAATTTCTGCCTTCAAAATTCAAAAGTCTATCAAAATAAATAAACTAATTCATTATTAACGATGAACAACAACATTAAGGATGAAGACCCCTACTACGATTGGTACATTGGCGTGACACACGAGGCCGCCAGACTATTAAAGAAATATAGTAACATCCTCACAATTCACAACAAGACAGCTCTCCGTCTCCTCGAGCTGTATTCAATTGCAGGCGCCCTCTACCAGTCGGAACCGAAGGAAAGAAAGTGAGCAGTTCCATCCTTAACTTAACCCTAATGATAATCCTAACCTAAAGTATCTCGAATTATGGATATTTAAAATTAATGTAACAAAATATAATGCAAGTATAATGAAATTGAAAAGATTGTTCAAATAAAATAAAGTATTATTGTGATTATTTATAAATTTGGTTATAAATTAATTAGTAAGAGAATTTATTTAAAGAATAACTTTGTATAAATATTAAGAGAGTTGGAGAAAGCAGAAGAGGACATGCTAAAGAATTTCTTGGATGCTGTGAAAACGGGAAGTCAGACCTGTCCGCAAAGACCCACGCTCTACAAATTGGATCTGAAATCTAGAGATTGTTCTATACTCAAATGCATTTGGGAGAGTTGGCATGACGACGTGGGTCTTGCTGTCAGGGAGGATTTTCAGAAGATGGTCAATCTTTCAAACAGAGCTGCAGAAGAAAATGGTAATAATTCATCTTATCTAATCATACGCCAATGCATATATTTATAGTCTTCCATCCATCCATCCATCCATCCATTCATCCATCTATCCAATTTTAAAAACATCATCCAGGCTACAAGGATGTAGGAGAAGTTTGGAGGATAGACGACGTCGAAGACAAGAACTCTGAGAAAGAAATGAAAAGATTACTCGACGGTGTCATGCCATTTTATGAGCAATTGCATGCCTATGTCAGGAGAAAGATCATCGAGTATTATTTCAAGGATAATTCCAGTTCCTGTGGCTGTCAGCCTGGACCTGATGACCCTATTCCAGCACATCTCACAGGTAGGATCACGTTAATTTCTTGCCATGTGACCAGCGTTTTATGATTCGTTATCCAGGAAACCTAATTGGCCAAGAATGGACTGAACTGGAAGAGCTTGTCTTGCCCTATCCAAATGCTATACTCCCCAACTTTACAGAAATTATGAACTTCTTTCACCTCGATCAGACCGATATGGCTCGTGAAACTGAAAAATTCTTCACTTCCCTGGGCTTTCGGCCCATGACAGAAAAGTTCTGGCAGAAGTCAACGTTCAGTGCCACCGAGGACAATAAATTTGGCTGCCATGCACGGGCCATTGACGGTCTAGACGGGTCTGACTACAGGTCAAAAAGGAGGGAACTTTATTTGTTAATAGAAACAACATTAATAATAGCTTACACGTTATTGATGAAAATTTATTTAGAATTTCATTCCTAAGTGAATTTCTTTGTTTATTTTTTTCTTTACTGTTAAAAACAGCAAAATAATTCACCATTTGCGCATAATCTATCATGGAGAGCGATAATCTTAGAAGAAAGATTGCAGATTATGTTTGATCAAATCGATTCAACTAATTTTTGTTACATTTAAGATGTAACGGTTATTTCTACGCACGCTCTTCAGGATCTTCATGTGTGCCGACATGACCTTGAAAGACTTCGGGGTACTCCACCACGAAATGGGGCACATCGTGGCCTTCATGGAAAGCGAAAACCTACCCTATAAGTTCAGGCACGGGGTGAACGAGATCTTCGGAGAAGGACTCGGTGACAGCATGGCCCTTTCTGTCAGCACGCCAGACCATCTGAAAAAGATCTTCAACTTGCCAAGCTGTCATGGGACCGATAAGAAAGCCAATGGGGAACTGACTCTATCAGAAAGTGAATTTTATATTTTTATCAATTGATGTTTTAATAAATAATAATATAATTAGTATAGTATACAAATTAAATAATAATAATAATAATAATAATGAGTAATTCTATTCTTAAGTTAATTTGATTATATTAAATTTATTATTTCTACCATTGCTGTAATTGTTATCATATCTACTGCTCGTTTGTTAATATTATTTTTATTGCAATACTTATGGTTATGTTATGGTTATTATTCTAATTATTAATAATAACACAGAAAGGGACATCAATGCCTTAATGAGGTCAGCCCTGTACGTATTACCCTTGATACCCTATTCCTTCGTACTCGAGAGTTGGAGGTACAAGGTATTCAGTGGAAACATCACGCCAGAGGAATACAACAGGAGCTGGTGGAAGATGAGGTTACGGAGTATATATATATACATAATAAAATATGAAATATAATAAAATATGAAATATAATATATATATATGTATAGTGTAATAAAATATATTTAAGAGTCTATATAAATCGCAACAGAGCGAGATACCAGGGTATTGCTCCGCCATTCAAAAGACCAAAGTACAACTTCGATCCCGGTGCCATTATACACGTATCTTACAACTCGCCTTATGCCAGGTTGAGTTTTATTAATTAATTAATTTATTTATTTTCAATTCATCATTTTAAAAATTGTTTTAGTTTTAGTACGATTTTCAATTTACAGGTCATTTATTTGTAATAAAATTGCTTAATTATTATTATTATTATTATTAATTATTAATATACTAGTTATTAATATAATAGGCAGACGCTTTGACCGACTAATGTCTCGATAAAGTTTATTTATATAGATTAGGCACTGACGTTCCAAAGCAATTGGTTAAGTACTTTCAGAGAACATTTACAATATTCAAACACACATTGCATTTTTATTTATTTATATAGATTTCTTGGCTTTTCATATATAATAATATATTATTATTAGCTGATTATTTAACATGTAACGAAATAATTATATTTTCAGATATTTCTTCAGCTTGTTCGTGGAATTCCAGGCCCACAAAGCCTTATGTAAATTATCCAATCACAATGGTCCTCTGCATCACTGTGACATATATCAGTCTCAAAAAGCTGGTAAAAAGCTGAGGTAATTTCAGAGGGTTTTTTACTTAAATAATTTTAATTTAATATATTTGATATTAATTTTAATTGTTTATAAATTAACTTATTGAATATTAGTAATATTTGTAATTGTTGCAATTGTTCTGTATGAGTGTAATATTTAAAAACAATTGATTTTATATAAAAAAATGCATTATTAATACATTATTTATAATAAAATCACAATAATCATAAAAAGCTGGCTTAATTTCAATTTCAAATTTATTTATAGGTTTTTTATTGTTTTTATTCACAAATGTCAAATAATTACTAGAAAATTTATTGTTGACATTATTTGACCATTTTTTTTAGAGAGATCCTTAAACAAGGGGGAAGCAAGTCAACCTTGGAACTCCTGAAGGAATTGACAGGCGACGAAGGCTATAAATACGAACCAATCATTGAATATTACAAGCCCCTGTTTGATTGGCTGAGGATACAGAATGAGGGTCACCCTGTAAAGTGGAATAGAAACTTCTATAAGGAGCGGTTTGGCTGAGATTAGAAATCTATGAGAAATGTAGACGATTTGTTGATTGATTGATTGATTGATTGATTGATTGATTGATTGAAAACTGCCAAATATTGATTTATCAATCTATCCAAGATTCGTAATATATTATTTAACATGTTAATTAAGTTAAAAATTGGATGAAAACATTTTTATTAATTGGTAGTGTATGATTTAAGAAGTTATAGTTGTTCAATCCCATAAAACATTTTTCAATTGTTAACTCACCTGCATTGGAGAAAGTAAAGAAAGCAAACACATGAAGAGGCTTTGAAGAATCTTATGACGTACAATCCTAAACAACACGTTTTCATCTGTTAGCAGTGATAGCCTGTTTATCATCTGTTAGCAGTGATAGCCTGTTTATCAAGATTAGATTTAGGATTAGGAAGGGTTTTTTCATAATATTTTGCATTTACTTGTTATTGCTTAACTAACATTGCAAAAATGATAATCTCTCAACGTTCAGATTGTTTGTAAACGACAGTTCATGTTGATGTTGATGTTGGCATGACGACATTCGACATGTGAACTTCAGATGAAAACAATTCATGAACATGCAACTGACTTTTTATGAAATAAATACAAATCTCGTATTTGTTTAACTTCTATCAATCTTTCATCAGATCAGACGGACAGATACATGTTTTGTATGTTGTATTTAAACAAGAAATCGATTTCAACAAACGTGGGCAACAAAAAGAAGAACCCGAGCCATGTTTTGCTTCGTTTTTTGTTTTGTTTTTTAAACAAAACTTTGTATTTGCTTGACGTCCATAGAGGCAACAAAAAGCAAATGATATGCTTGAGATAAAAATGGCTACTCATAAATTTCAGATCTCTTTCAATCGTCTTCCTACATTCAATAGGACTAACAATTCCCACTGACAAACTAATTTATTGATGTGGATATTGGGCCCACGTTGTAAACATAATCGCTCTGGTATAATAGAATCTGCTTCTGTATAAACCACTGATCCGCCAAGGGTTTATTCATTAGGTAATCGAGGTTTATAGTGGATGAAAAGGCTTGCAATGATGAGAGTCAAGTTGGCTCTGGTTTTATATCTTTGGGCTTTGTTTCATTTAATAGCCTCCACAAGTAAGTTGGTTCATATTAAAATGTTTTGTCGCGTTTGTAATGTTTATTACACAGAAAATATCATAAATAAATTCGTTATTTAAATTAATTAAATTGAAATAATTTTATGAAAAACTGAAAAAACATTTCATTTCCACAAAAAAAAAAATCAAGGAAATTTATATCATTGTAAGTCTCGAGAACATAAAATATGCTCACATTACATGGTTAAAGTTACGTGTTTACGATCTAAACAATAATATCATTTATTTGTCAATAATAAATTTAATAATTAATAAAACCATTATTATTATTAATTAATTAATTTATGTAAGAAATTCTTTTATAGGCCAAGAAATCTGCAAATGCGATATCGGAAAACTAACCAATTGGCTGGAAGAAGTGGACAAGAAACAAATCGATTTTTTAAAACCAAAGGAGACTCCAAAATCTGACAACACTGTTGGTTCAGACACGAGGCTCTTTCGTCTTCTTCGTTTTGGGATGATAATAATAATTAAAACTAAATAATAATAATTACACTAAAAATAAAGAAAATATGACAAGAATTAGATCTCCTAGCCATATAGCATATACACAGTGCAATAGCATATTCAACACGTGATAGTATAAAGCATATATATATATATATATATAGAAACTCTTGAACGAGCGTTCTGACAGGGATCTTCAGAGGAATGGCCCCTTCTACGAGTGTTTCGGCCCTGAATCCTGACACTCTCGGGGGCTGGGCCGCATCCGTTTATATATATAAATTGATATATATATATATCATATATATAATAGCTAATAATAGCTATAAAAATTAAAAGCTATAAAAATATTTTTACATTTTCTCCAAGTTTTTCCATCTTTTCATCTCCGGCAGTCTGCAAGTGACGTTGACTTTCCGGAGCTGGATTTATCCGTCAACATGACAGATGAAGAGTATGAAGAATTGTATGGACATTATAACGATCCGATGACTTCTGAAGAAGAAATAAAACTAGATTTTAGCGTGAGTTGGAATAATAAAATGATAATAAATTTTAAAAATAGTAAAATATTCTACAATTTGTTTATTAATACTACTACTATCGTTATCATCATCAGCCTCATCATTACTATCTCTCTATTCATTATAATATTTATATGAATTATTATTATTGTAATGGACATTATTATTATTATAAATGAATTCGGACTAACCTCGTGTACATTACAACAAATAACTTTAGGACATCGATTTAGAATCTTCATACAAGAAATGGCACGTGAACATTACCAGCGAAGCAGAAACATTATACAAGGAAAATTTCAGATGCAAATGCAATAAGACCCTTGTACGTCTGTTACATCTTCACGCCATAGATGGGGCTTTGTACCACAAAGACAGGAAGAAAAGAGAGTGAGTCCGTTAAGTTTATTACTTTGTCTTTGGCGGAGCTGAGAGTTCTAGAGCTTTGAGTCTTTTAAAAGTTATTTTTTCTTTAATTCCTACGATAATTGAAGATATAGATTGATGTTTTCTCCCATGTATTACAAAATTATTCTATCCTTCAAGGCATTACCATATTGTCATAAAGATATAATTATCTTTAAATTACTTATAATACAAATATGCTTACATCCAATACTTTTTCGTGTTACCTGTTATGCTTGTATCTTCTCAACAGTGAGTTGAGAGGCTCCGTCATGACCATGACAGACAATTTCTTAAAAGCCGTCAAAGTTCCAAGCAAAGTCTGTCCAGAGAGACCGGTCCTGTACAAATTGTCGTCACCTTTGAAGGACTGCAAGAAATTGAAGTGCATCTGGGAAAGCTGGTTGGACGAGGTGGGTTCCAAAGTCAAGGATCCGTTCCAGAAAATGGTGGACCTGGCAAACGAAGCTGCGCTGGAACATGGTTATTACATTGCAAAGTTTACTCGCTATCTTATTGACTGCCAATGCTTTTTCAACCAATTGAAAATCACCGCAAAAAATGAAACATAACTGAATACAACTTACTGGCTAAGATAAAAAAAAAGCAGCATAGGCGTAGCCACGAGAAAAGGGCAAGGGAGACCCTCAGCTCGATCAACTTTAAAATCTTGATTACGCCAGTGATACATACATATCACCTTCCTCCAAACAGGTTACAAAAATGCCGGAGTAGCGTGGAAAATCATGGACGTTGAAGACAGGAATGCCGATAGATTGATGAAAGTGTTGCTCAACAAGACGATGCCCCTCTATGAACAACTCCATGCCTACGTCAGGAGGAAGTTGTTCAAGTTTTACTTTGATGACGGAATGGAAACCTGTGGCAAGAAGCCCAAGGATGATGGGCCGATTCCCATCCATTTAACAGGTTTGGTCGATTAATACGAAAATACGTTTGTTTGCCTTCTTCTCATCGATCTGACTGTTTTCATTTTAGCGAGGAGTGTTTACCCACTTTGTTTCAATTTTTTTTCTATCATTCAGTCAATTCTTTGAGTCTGTATTATTTATCTTTCTTATACCTTATTCATGTATTTTCGACAGACAAAATAATGCACACATTATTTTTGATTTTATGAATAATTTAACGTTTAGAGTAACGTTTAAAACGACAGCCAAACAATAATTTCATCTTGTAGGTCACCTGAACGGACAGGAATGGAAAGAAGTGGAAGATATAGTCTTTCCATATCGTGAAGCGCCACTTCCAAACGTCGGAAAACTCCTGAAAGAAAATGGCTTCACTCAACTCAAGATGGTCCAAGAAGCCGAGAAATTTTTCACTTCCTTGGGATTCAGAAAGATGACGGACAAGTTTTGGGAAAAATCCGTCTTTGTCGAGTCTGAAAATAACGACGAAAGTTACGGATGCCACGCTGCTGCTGTTGATAGGCTGGACAAGAATGATTACAGGTAGGTGGTTACAGGTAGATCCATTAGCATAAACACATGGGAAAATTGGGGGAAAGTAATCCCCATCTCCTAAAAGGAAAAGGTACGGCCATCATCAACATCATGTGCATAAAAATTGCTCAACCACCTTGACCTGTTAAATCTTGCCACCGTAAAATGTAGAGATATTAGAGATTTGTCAGCGATGAATGTGTTATTAAGCTAATTTCTGTAGTTATGACGGCATGTATGGATATCAAAAACTAATAGGAATATACGATGGTGCAATAAACTGTTACTGACAATCAGAATATACATGTGTGCCAACCTGACCTTTTCCGACTGGAGAACCATCCACCACGAGATGGGACACATCGTGGCCTTCATGGAAAGCGAACACCTCCCCTACAAATTCAGGCACGAAGTAAACCTGGTCTTTGGCGAAGGTCTTGGGGACAGCATGGTACTGTCAGTCTCCAGCATAAAACATCTGGAACGAGTCTTTAAAAGGAAATTGGACCCTGAGACAGTCAGAAGATGCGGATCCGGTGACGCTTCGACGACTTTGTCCATTCCTGAAAGCGAGTGTTTGTTAAAAGTTTGAGCCATGACTTGAAATAATTATTAAAACATTATCGGATACTAGATTATTGGAAAATCTTAAAATTTTGATCACTGAAATGGTATTAAAATTATCTTAAATTTTATTTAGCCCAAAATGATTAAAATATTTAAATCTTATTACTATTATAAAGCGATTATTTTTAATAATATTTTAACAAAAAAAATTAAATTACTAACTTAAAGTAAACAAATTCTCAGAGAGAGAAATAAATCTGCTAATGAGATCAGCCTTGTACTGGGTACCCATGTTCTCCTATGCCTACATCCTTGATGCCTTCAGGTACCAAGTATTCGAGGGAAGGATCAAACCAGAAGAGTACAACAAAGCATGGTGGAAGCTGAGGTAAAGTTGACCACCAAAACAAGGGAGGGTACTGGCTCGTGGGGCTGCTCTTCTTTTGGGCAGAAAATAGTTTAATAAATAATAAATTAGTTTAATAAATAATAAATTAGTTTCATAAATAATAAATTAGTTTCATAAATAATAAATTAGTTTCATAAATAATGTATTAGTTTTGTTATTAATATGGAAAGACAAAACCTGGTATTAAAATTTAAATGTGTATTTTATTTGGTAATTATTTTTAAACTTTGATCAGACTAAAGTTCCAAGGTCTGGCTCCGCAAAGCAAAAGACCTGACGACAAATTTGACATCGGCTCCATACTCCATATTGCCATCAACATGCCAACAGCCAAGTAATGTTTTTGGTTTGTTTTCATACAATAAGCATTTAAATGTTGTATATATCTTGGAGAATTAAATGTTGCAAACTTTTGCACGTAGAAATAAATCATTTTCAGATTTTAAAACTGATTTGATAAAATATGTTTATTATTATTCAATTTGTTTTTTTTTTATAATTACCAATATTTCAATATTGAAATAAAAATCCTCGTTTTTGGTTATTTATTAAAATCAATATTAAAATCAAAGCTCAAAAACTGTGTTAAAATATTTTATTTAAAATATGGTTTAAATAGGGTTATTATGCCATGACATGCCATAATTTGTTTTACAGTGCGTTTAATATTTTCATTTCAGATACTTTTTATCGATATTCGTGGAATTTCAAATGCATGAAGCTTTGTGCAAAATCTCTGGCCATACTGGGCCGTTGCACCAGTGCGATATCTACGGGTCTAAGGAGGCCGGTGCTAAATTGAGGTTAACAAATTGTAGTAAATTAATAATTAAATAAAAATAATTAATTAAGAAACGTTTAAAAAGATCACGCAAAATCACGCTAACTTATGTCTATGTAGTGTTCATTTATCTAGCCTTCAGTGTTTTACGAGTGAAAATAATGGTGCCTCAGTCTGTTACACACTTTTAGATTTTATGGGACGCATTGATACCTAAAACCCCGTCCAGAAGGTCACTACCCTCTCTCCCTTCCGCAGCCCATTCCACCCAATTCCACACCCACACCGCTCTTATTTATCACCTCAGGTCCACACTCCAGCAGGGGGGAAGCAAGTCTACCGTGGAGCTGCTGAAAGAATTGACGGGTACTCAGGACGGGTATTCGGTAGATTCTGTCTTGAAGTACTACGAACCTCTTTATAATTGGCTGGTACAGGAAAACAAGGGCTTTGCAGTCGGCTGGAAATGGCAATTTAAAATGGATTGAATAATATTATAGCCTTTATTATTCTTTATTTTATCTTTATTAAATTATTCAATTATTTAGTGTTTATTATAGTATGTTAAAAAAATGTTTTATTGATTAAATTAAAAACTAATATCTGACTATTATCATTCAATTTGTAATAAAAGTTTGAAAAAAAATGGTGTTAATTTTTTTAAAATAACGATTCCAACTACATTACTACCCATGATCGAGTAAATATATTATTTTATAATTTAAATTACGATTGCACATATTTTGAATTAAGATATTAAGATATTAAAATTGAGTTATTAACTTTTTTCCTCATAATGCCTGAACTACATCACAACTAAATTAATTTTAATCTCTATTTTAGAAGACTATGTTTTTTTATATTATTAAATTAGAAAATCCAATTCTTGTCCGACGGATCTGAGACGGACGTGGAATCAAGTACGAAACCTCATGATGGATCGCCTGGAGACGTCGTCGAAAAGTGAAAGAAGAGGGAGGAGGAAAGAAGCGATAAAAGTTTTCCATAACTTTTTCCTATTAACTGATCATCATTTTGTCTCCTGGATCGGCAGATGCAATTAACTCGGGCGGTCATCCGCGTCGTCTGTGCACTCCTTACGATTCACTCCACTTGTCTGTCTCATTCTTGCTCACTTTTATTCACTCCTACTCACTCCGTGTCTGAATTTATAATTTCCTTTTTTGAGCTTATTCTTTTTATTATTATTATGAAACTGCCAACGACGTTTAAATTTAAGAAATTAACAGTTTTTGTTTAATTTTGTCAAACAAAATTTTAAATGTAATGACACTGATGTTATTACAGCTAAAAGTTATATTATAGCTTGACGATACCTTTCTCACCTGTCAATTTAAAATTTGTGACAGTCTGCCAGTCAATCAATCACCACATGACTAGTATAATAAATTCAGATTGTTCCCTAATGATTTGAAAAAGACTTACAAAGGATTTACAAAAAGAGCGTGGCGCCAGTTAAATTGTTGTTCAAACATTCAATAGCAACAATACAATCCAACATCGGACACTTCTGTTTAAATATTTTTCTTTTAAATTTATTTCGGATATAAAATCATTTCAGCAGCTCAAAAAAAAGAGTCCTCTCCCGACCAAAATGATTTAACATTGCAAAAAGATATTATAACAGCATCGCGAGAATTGATGCGAAAAACGATGCAGACCGTACCGACCCTGGCAACACCGCCAGTGATTAAAAACTTCTGCAACAGGGAGATAATTTCCTCCGCCACATCCACCCACCCTCCTTCAACCCCTCCACCACCACCCTTGTACCATTCCCTTGTCTCTCCCTGATTGGCCGATCTCCACTCGAAAAACATTCCAGATAAAGTCCCGCGGGCCTCTCGTGTTTGCCGCTGCATTGTTTTGTTTTTTCTTTTCGGGTTTTTTTTTAAGTTTTAATTTTGCATTTTTTCTCTAAAATTAAAAAAAAAAAGATTTTCTAACGTTTAGGGACGATTATATTTCTGTTCGAATGTCTAGAAAATATTGCAAAATATCGAGACTTTGCTTTTATTCCACGTCCTTCGTCGCTATCTGTTGCTTGGCTCTGGTCGGCATTTGGCAGCCTGACCTAAGCATAGCATCTAGAAAGGTTTACCCTTCCAGAGAATTTAGGATTTTCTTCATCAATAGTTCCGCTTCTGTAGGATTCACTGTAGGAAATATTTCAATGATTTCCAGTTCGGAACTACCAAATGTTACCTCAAAAAATACAATAGAATCGAAAAACAAAGCAGTACCTATGGAAAAAGCCATTCGTCCAATTTCAGACCTAAAGCCGAGACTGCCCCAGTGTCTGATTGTCGGCGTCAGGAAGGCAGGCACAAGGGCTCTACTGGAGTACCTATCCCTCCATCCATCCATCGTGGCCAGCAAAAAGGAGACTCACTTTTTCGACAGCGACGAGAACTTCAAGAAAGGTCTTTCCTGGTACTTGAAGTTCATGCCTCCGTCTCTGCCGGGTCAAATCACCATAGAGAAGACGCCAGCTTATTTCCTCTCCCATAAAGTTCCGCCACGGATCCAAGCGGGCTTGTTGCCCCATCTAGATGGAAAGATTAAGTTTCTGGTCGTGGTAAAAGATCCCATAGAAAGGGCTTTGTCAGATTATGCTAAGGTAAGGTTTAGTTGGCTGTTACATAACTAGCCATTTTACAAACGCTGGAACTTTTTGTAATAGAATTTCCATTGAGAAGAATTTAATCTCAATTTATAATATTTCATTCATTCAAAAACAGGTATTTTTTTTTTAATTTTCAGGTAAAAAAGTCAAAAACCAAACTCGGCATCCAATATTTGACATTTGAAGAGCTTTCGACTGATCCCATAACCGGCAACTTGACCAGCATCTACAGGCCTATAATAAGGTCCCTATACAGCCTTCAGCTCAAAAATTGGCTCAAATATTTCGCAATAAATCAATTTAGATTTGTCAGCGGTGAGGCGTTGATCACAAATCCTGCTTCAGAGCTGGAAGGAGTCGAAAGATTTCTGGGAATTCCGAGATACTTGACCCGCGAGAAGTTTCTGTGGAACGAAACCCGAGGTTTCTACTGTATGGTATTCAGTCACAATGTTTGTTCAAATTACTCAGCTAAGAATGAAGAAATATCAGAACCACTGAATAACCGATCTACTCTTTCTCTCAACCACGAGCTACCCATTTCTCTTCGATCCTCGTCCGCCAAAGAACGTTTGGGTAAACTTGAGAATATCTTTCATACTGGTAAATGTCGCGGTAAGAGGAACGGCTTTTTGAGACATCAGATTGTCAAAGACAACAGTGAAATTAAATGTCTGTCTTCATCAAAAGGTCTGAAACATCCCACTCTAAATGCCGATTTCTTGAAAAGATTAAAAGCATTTTTCCACCCGTACAATCGTGAATTTTATAAAATGACTGGGATAGATTTTCGCTGGTAAAATGGTGGGTGTCTTTATTCGGAAGTATTAAATCAGAATTTTGCTTGATTTCATTTTTCTAGTTCGGAGTACATTCTATGTAATTGATAATTAATAATTAGTAATAATCAAGATTTAAAAGGCTTAAATTGCAAGGATCGGATTCAGATTTGAATAATTAGGCACTTTAAAATGATCAGAAATGCCTTCCCCTGAAAATATCTAGAGTTATAAAGCTCTATTCATCCAGAAAAAAATGTAACCTTTAAGCAGGGTCAATGTTTAAGTAAAAATTTTTTAATAGACATATATGTATTTAATGTTTACCAATTAAAATTAAAATATTTAATATTGGTTCACTAATCATTAATCAATTTGCAGTTTCATCTCCAAAAAAGCTATAAGAGTTCTTGGATACGACTACCCATCCATCTGATATTATTGTTTGTTGTGATGTCTGAGTTGTTTGCTTGTGAGGAACAAAAATGGAGCATCGAGTTTGAATTGTAAAATTTATGAACCTCCATTTATATTCAACGATATTTATGGATTCAGAAAACGAAATCTTACATAGAAGCGAATGCGTCAACGATAGGGCTAGCGCATGGTCCACCGTAGCCACTTGGTTCAAAAACTGGATACCGGAAAGATCAATAAAACTTAGCGAACCAAACCCAAAGCAACGCATTGCAGAGTTAGTCATTAGCGAACTGACATGGCAGATGAAACTGATGGAACACAATCGTCAGGAACGAGAAAAGGAAAGAAGAAAACAAATTTCGGGAGTCGATTATTCATGGCTGGTGACGAGCAAGCCAAGATTTCCAACTCTGGCTGACTTTAAGAGGCTGGAGTTAGAAGATTTATGCTACAGGCTTGATCCAGAAGATAGCACTGAGGTTTTTAGCTTGATTACTTTGCAAAATCTATAATTCTTGACTATTTAGACAGTTATAAAAAAAGTAATTAAGTTATTTATTGAAGCTAAAACTGGTTTAAATCTAAATATCTGGTGTAATGTTTGAATTACGAATAAAACTGAATGTAATGCTCAACACTATGAATTTGTTACTTGCTTTTTGTTTTCTTATAACCACAACAATATTGATTTGAATTGAAAAATTTACTTCTCATTTCATGACATGCATCATCGTTTCATCTCCACAACTCCACAGGTCATAAGGTCAATGTGGAGGGCATGCCTTCAGGAGCCCTCACCACTTGATCTTCCAGACATGCTCCAAAACATCCTGCTGAGCAAGATCCAGGAGAAGAGATTGAAGCAGAATTCCACCATTTCTCCCTCTTCATCTGGCACCTCCCTGGGAGAATGGTCCAGGTGGATTGGCAGCAGCGTCCTCAGTCTCTTCGGGGGACAGGCAGAGAGGTCGAGTGGATTCAGCCAGCAGGAATTGAACAAGTTCGACAGTCTCGAGATGGTCGAAATGGGAATTGAACCTGTAGATGTATGATCTAAGACCCAGGGCACTCTTGAGTCTCAAACCTTCTAAAAGCCTCCTAAACATCCTGCCTGAAGCGAGGAGCTGTTTTGATGTCAGAAAAATGCATAATTTCTTAAAATAATTTATTGATGACTTTAGGGGGGAATGAACCCCAACGTGCCACCAAATAGGGCTGCTATTCTGATGCCTTTCCGATGCTCATGAAAATGGGAGCTCTTTTGTCAGTCGACGCAAGAAAATCGAATTTCAATGGCATTCAATCCGCGAAGACGTTTAAAATCGTTAGCTGGTTAAGTTTGGAGTGCAAATATGCTAATCAGTAATTAGCGATTAGATGTGGTGATTTATAGAGACGGCTCGTGGTAGTTAAGCAATTGGATTTTATCGTCTTTGTCACGACAATTGTGTGATTTTGCCCGCAGACCGACATTTGTACTTCATGTTGGACGATCCAAATTGGTAAAATTGGAACAGCAAAAACGCATCCTCTTGGATCCAACTTGGCAAAAATCATCGGACCTCCTTTTAGAAAAAACTCAAATCGTCACGTTATCAGTAATTTTGTTACTAATTTTTTAGTATTATATGTCGACCGTTGCAGACGGGGATGTAAAACTATTTTTGATGTGTTTAAGATTTCTAATGACTTGCAAGACTGTGAGTTTGGCTTTTAGAGCCACACATTTTCTAAGCATTAACACAAGTTACAGGTTCAGACTTGCTGAACAATGTCAGCCAAAAAGCCTGAAAGATTTCAGAAAAACAATAAACAACACTTTTTGTATCTTTTGGCAAACCTCAGCCCAAAACTTTGGCAAACAAAATGTCTTTATTTTGAGAAGAATGAACTCAAAAGGACTGAGAGAAAATAAATACATCTTTTCTGTAATCTGTGACGTGCCTTCTTGCACTGAACGACCCATACGAGGTTGCTAGCGAAAGTTTGTGCAAGAGAACAATAGATATAGACCAGAAATGTCTGCACTGAGATTTGCTTTCTTGAAATTCCAGCCTCTCTGGAAAAGACTTCCAGTTTTTTCGAATATGCGATGAATTACAGAGAGCTCGTTGAATAGGTGCAGAAGCCAAACATCATTCCGTAGTTTGTCGTGATAATGTAACAATAGCATAACAACCGATAAAGGATCCGTTATCAGTTGCGATAACACGTGCAAGTGGACGGGTGCGGATTGCACCTCCCGATCGCCATCTATAATCCAAAGCTCTCGATCTCTGGATTGCAACCAGATAAAGAAGAAAAATGACCTGCTATGGCAAAACATTTCCCGAGGGGCTTATCACATGCGACGTAAACAAACCGAACGAACAGAAGATTCGATTGCAAGTATGAACGACGATCCTCATCGAAGTGTCGGAGCTGAAAGCTAACGCAAAGTGCAAGGCAGAAGATTAAGACGAGACCAATCCCAAAGTTTTCTCCAATCGACTCTCTCTTGTCCTCAAAAATGGCAGCGGACACGTCGTCGTCTGGCCTCAAAGCCGAAAATAACAAAACTCAAGCCCCCTGCGCTATTGGTCGGCACGTGTCTTGGCACGTCGGAAGCTAAAATTAGAATGCTCGAGGGAACAATATGAAGTGGGAAGCTGTTAAAGAAGAAAACTGGAAAATCGAACAAAGGAAGGAAATGCTTCGAGTCCGGTTTACGATGAAAGCGTCGTAAGAAACCGACGTAAAAGTGAAATTACGTTCATGAAGTAATTTGTATTTACAGCTCGCTGTAAACAATTCTTCATCCAACAACAACAACAAAATAAACAAACGACTATTGAAGTACCTTCTCCAAAAAAAAAAACAAACTAGAAAATGCTACGGCAACATACAATAACAACAGAATGCCAGTAATGACCTGATTGATGAACTTGTAAATAAATTGTAATTTAATAAAAATACAACTGTATCCTCCATGATGTCCTGTCACTGATACAAGAGACAAACCATTGCAGATCATCTGTTTCTGTGATTGTGGTATGAACATGTTTGCAAGGAAATGAAGCAATAACAACAAGTGATACGAAAATAACAACCACATCATCATCATTGCAATTATCATCATAATCACTAATGCTATTATTATTATTATTATTATTATTATCATCATTATTACAAACATTAAACTAGGCTAATCAAAAGTACTACCATAATTTTAGCGACAGAAATTATAAGAGACATGAAAACAATGACAGCTGATTACAATTTAGTACAAACTACGACATTTTGTTCATGGAATGCTGGAGAGAGCGCAGTATACAGCTTAGGCCTCCTCGATGTACAGCTTAGGCCTTCACCGTCCCCTTCGGGCCGGGCCGAGGACCGAAATCAGAGGAGAAGACGGATCCGGTCGCGATATTGAGCCGACGTTGTTGAGAGTGTAAAAATAGGTCGATCGATTGACATGGATCAGTGAACGTAGAAGTAGTTCAATGAATTAATAAACGAAAGAACGAAACAAGGAGAGACCAACGGGCTGCAGGTCTGAGCTGAAAAAATGTTTGACAAAAGACTAGAGTGTCAGCCGATTATACGTGGCCGTTAGACATAATTTCACTAGAAAATGAAAATAACAAAAATCATCATCATGGTAATAAATTTAAAATATGTTACGTAGAAAAAAAGAAATAAATCCTTCTAAATTTACAATTTTCTCCGAAACTCTGATAACATTAGACGACAATTAAAATTAAAGAATAAAAAATAAAACATAAAACGAAGCGAGAGATTCACAGATACGTAATACTCGTCAAATGCGTACGAGATTTTGATACGCTTCGTTCGACTCAAGAAATGCCAGACGACAACGGTCCTTCAGGAGTGGACACGAATTGACCTAACGACGGGAAGAGGGAATGAGCAGACGAACGAACGAAAGAATCAGACGACACTTGAACGAAAACCCAGCAATCCGTGATAAGACTAGATGGACATCATCCTAAGATGGCCATTCATCCTCTGCGATCAGTGATAACGGAGTCACCGAGGGAGTCGTTCGCTTGTCAGAAAAGTCAATTATGATTCTGATGAATAATTATGAAGAATAATTATGATGATATACTGATAACCATGCGATTGAATGAGCAATTACTTGTGGCTACAAGGTAATGATTTTAGTATTAGAACGGATTGCATTTCATGACAACAGAAGCAACACCTGAGACTCCAGAACGAGACTCGAATGAACCGCGACGGAGTCACAAGGAAGGGGGACACTTGACGGTGACGTCGAAAATAACCTCCGAAACGAAAATAAAAAATGCCGAGAGAGTCGGTCATCAAGAGGAGAGCAGAACGTGGAATTCCGTCGTGCGACTTGGGTGTTGTGGCTGTGGTCATAGAATGGAGGAGGAGGAGGAGGAGGAGACCCAAATAACCATAAAAGGAGCAACCATTGGACATTTCCAATTCTAGCCCTAAAGGTGAGACGAAGCATTTAGGATGATGGTGGTGATGATGATGATCACGATCGTTGCTATGATTACGGTGAAAATGACAAAGAAGCATCGATGAACACAATGCCGACAATACATTCGAGACTTCCTCTCGAGAAGTAAGCGTCGCAACGACTCAAAGTTGCAGACGCCATAAAAGACGTCGTTGACAGAAACTCATGACGACAACAGAGGAGGAGAGCTGGTTCGGCTTTCCATCAAGAGACCAAAGAGAGAGAGAGACCACAATAGAGAAGCCAAACGAGCAAACACAAGGGGTGCATGGCAGGGTAGGATAGGCAGTCCCTAACCTCCCTTCAGGGCGTATTCTTCCTCGGAGTGGTGCCCGTCGGTTGTTTCCTACCCCAGAGGCAGGAGAGGATGGTGACGCCGTCGATGGTGGACGACAGGTGCTTCGTGGAGGTGACCTCGGAGAAGTTCTTGGAGCCGGAGTTGTACCTGCGGGTGTTACGGGATGAAGTTCTAAGCTAATAAGATTAAAATGGTTAAAAATTGAAATCAAACTGAAATCAAGTAATAATTACGATAAATAACAATGGCTCAATAACCATTTTAACTCCCTACCATTCGCCCCGCACCCCATTTTACCTTTATTTACTGCAGACATTCCTTCCCTGACAAAGCAAGGCATCACAAATCATCATAACCCAATCCACAGAAGCTCCACCCACTTGAAGAACTTGTCCATGGTCTTGTCCGAAAGCTGCTTCGGACCTACGCCATGAATCTTGAACACTTCCTGCTTGTCCGGATTGTACGAGTACAGACCCCTGTACTGGAGGCCTGCATCGCGGAAGAGGACGACGAAGTGCTTCGACTCGCTCCTGTTGATCTCCTGCGGAGGTGGAAACAAAGGATCGGATGAATGGATGGATGAAAGAAAGAAAGAAATGAAGGATGGAAGAAAAAGGTAATGGTCATCTCAATCAAAGGTTATCACCCAAGACATATTAGAGGCAGCATCATCATCAATAGAATGATAAAAGTTATTGTTTTTAACATGCATCTTGAGGACAATGGTTATCCATTTCAACATCCCAGTAAAGAGATTTTCATTCATTAACACGTGATTATTTCATTCGTTGGATTAATATTTTTATCATTGTTATTAATTGAATATTATTTATTATTATTATTATTATTGTTAATATTATTATTATTATTATTATTATTATTATTATTATTATTATTATTATTATTATTATTATTATTATTATTACCTCAAGAACCTTGCTCTTCAGATCCTGATTGACCACTCCAGCCAGACAACAATCCTTGACGGCGTTGATGATGATACTCCTATTCGACTTTTGGTTCGGTTTCACAAACAGCTTTAGACCTTCGGATGGGTCAAAGGTCAAAGGTTTAGCTAGTACTAAACTACTCGGGTTCAACGGATTCAACCTTGGTTTATTTGGGTTCGTAAGATTCAATGTAAGTAATTATTAATTAGCCTTTGCAGATTTGTCTTTGTTAGCAGGGGAATAAATGATAAATTAATTTTTTAATCTTTATCCGTTATTATTATTTTCATTTATTTATTGTAATTTTTAATTTTGTTATTAGTAAAATGTAGAAATTAATAAAATTATTTATTTAATTCAACCAAAATCACACGAGGGGAGGGTGCACTGACCAGAACCATCCTCAACCTTCTCCCCTTCGCTGCCACAGCTGAGGAATCTCGACAGCTTCTCTGGAATTGTAGCAGTAAAAAAAAACAAAAACTTTTAAATAGAATTAAAGATTAAAATAATAAAAATAGATTTAAGAAAAAAATGGAGCACAAAACATTCTTGTTGCCACCAGCTTGAGTAACAGAAGCTCCTAAACATGGATGGTCTAAACATAGACGTGTCCTATTTCTCAGCCGTCACTACAGTATTACTACTTCAACACAATTAACTCGGTCACGAGAATAAACATCGCAGTAGCTCAGAGAATCTCGGTTCGTCCCCGGAATCAAAACCTTGGCCGGGCTTCTTTCCGTCCTGACACCCCCTCGGATCCGGACTCAAAGGGGCCTTGGGTTCCTGGGCCGTCGGGACTTGTTTCACTGCGGTGATGATGAGCGAGCAGTCGTCTGCATGGCAAAACAAAATGCCGTTAAAAACTGTTGAAAACCATGCAGCCATGTATAAATTGGAGAATTTCAACGGAAATTTCTTAAAAAGATGATTATAATTGAATAGAATAAATTAAAGCAATAAAATATAAAATAAAATATTAATAAAAATATTTGCAGCAGAATAGAAATTAAATCGCATTTCTGTATCACAATTCAAAGATTTGAATTCAGAATCTCCACCGACCCGAAAAGTCCGAGTTGACCTCCCTCTGGGTATAGCCCACGACCAGCTGGCTCTGAGGCCTCTGCTTCTTGATGGCATTTGAGGGGGGTTTCAGCCTACTCGAGGACTTGACTGAGGTGGCAGTGACCAGAGGACTGCCGGGGGCAAACTGCTTGACGCTGTCGTCGTCGGAATTGGTCTCGCTCATTTCGGCTTTCCGCTGGAGATACTTCTGGTAGATGAGCTGGCGACGCTGCTTATCTTCTGACTTTTTCTTCTGTGCCTTCTCCTCTTTTAGTCTGGTCGTTTGCAGATGGCTATGTTGCATTGCATTGCATTGTTGCATTGTTTTGTATCAGTATTCGATGGACAAATTCGGCCGGATGTTGCTAATCTTTTGATGATGTATTTATAAACAACCAACCTTTGCTGTTCCTTCTTCGCCTGCTGATCCCTGGTGATGAGGTTCTTCTTGGCTGCCAGTTCCTCTTTCCGCCTCTGGTGCAGTTCTGCCAATTTGTTCTTCTTCTTTTCCACCTCTGCTGAAATGGACTGGTGGGGAGAAGGAAAAAAATGGCTGAATTTATTTATTTTTTTTACTTTATATTAATTTCACAATCATTACTCAGTCCACCCAGTCATCCCCAAAATATTCTATTCACGAATAACCATTTTAAATTAAAACTCACCGAATCAAAGCTGCTGTCCTCGATGACGAACCCCACCGAACTGGTTTCCGTCTTCTCGTCGTCCAACTTCGACGCGTCGTCCGTCGACGACTTTGCCGACTCGACGGCAGTTTCCCGAACGACTTCGGATGACTTTTCGGAAGAAACTTTGGTCGACGCGACTGGAGACTGTCGAGAAGCGGCGGTCGGAACGGAAGCCTGGACGACTTCCTTTGTCACTTTGCTCCTTCTCTGACCAATTTCAGGCTTAGGTCTTTTGGCAGCCTCTAGGTTTACGACGAAAAACTCCGGTTGCTGGATGGAGCGCAATTGTTCTTCGTCTCCTTCGGTTTCGCTAATCTCCGTGGCAGTATCGTCTGCCACGCGTTCCATGTCGCCATCTGGGGGAAAAGCAGCTGCGGAAAGACCGGTTTCGTCCATGGGATCCGGAACGAAGAAGGCCAACGACGTTCTTCGGGACTGACGATCCTCGTTTCCGGAGAACGAAGGGTTCCTGGCTACGTGAGGTTCGAAGTAGGCCGCGTCCTGACTGAGCGAAGATCGAGGATCGAAAGAAGAAACCCGGGAAGCGGAGAAGTAATCCGACACCACGCTGCTTGGCCTGGCGAGCCTGTTTTCGCCGACGTTTCTGGAAGTTGCATAAGAGGAGCGACTGGCCGAGAGCGAATCTCTTCTGGAAGGCTCGTGGCGCCTCGAAGCCGACCTCGGGTCTGGAATTCCGCCGAGACTGAGGTCCCTTTTCAGATGTCCGTCCCTTAACCTGTAGTCGAGGTTCCTCACCATAGGGCGACTTCTCAGGCTGTAATGGGGCTGCATGGGGAAGGGATGGAAGTACGGACTCATGCCGTACGTGTAGAAGGGAGGCGGAGGATGGAAAGGATGGAGGAATGGATACGGGCTGACCGAAGGAATGACGGCTGGATGGGCATAGGGAATGTTTCCTTGTTGGTTCAGTAGTTGTTCCTCCAAGTCGTCCTGGTAGGCACGATCGCCCATGTATTCTCTTTCAAAAGCCTCTTCTTGGCTCATCCTCGGATAGCTCCTGCTTTCCGAGTATCTCCGAAAAGCGGAATTTCTGGCAGAGTGGTTGCTCTTCCCGGACTCTCCGGCAAAACCTTGGCTCGGACCTGTTCCACTCCTGACACTTTCCTCGACATTTCTATTGGAAATCGGATGATCTTGTCTGGAAGAAGCCTGACTCTGATTCGAAGCCCTGTGAGTAGTCGGAGCAGAAGCGGAATGGCTGGGAGAATCGCCTAGCGAAACAAGATTTTTTATGTGATCTTGCTGCAGAGAGAGTCTCATAATTTCTCCCTGAAGTTCAGACAGACTGGAATTCAATCTGTCCAGGGACAGTCCGTAATTTGGATCGACGCTGTGAGTGCTTTCAGTGTTTTTACCCTTGCTGGATGCCTCTTTGAAGGATGAGGTTTTCTTCCTGTCCAGAGTCGACTTACCAGGATGGGTGCTACTGGCTTCACGTGCAGCTCTCTGTTTCTTCAAAAAGTTCCTATCAAGTGTACCGCCAGCCAATTGAGAATCCACTGAATCCTCATTTGCAAACAGCTTTTCCATGGCTACAGCAGAATCCTGCCTGTAATATCCAGAAGTCTGTGCCTTGTTGTCATCCTTGCCATTCCACAATGACTTAGTCCTGTCGTCAGGTGATAAATGAAATTCGCCTTCTGTGTCTGTTCCAAAAAGAGTGGAATAGGCTTCTTTGCTTATGGCCTGCCTTTGTTGACACCACTGCTGCTCCTGCTTTTTTTTTTCCATTTCCATTTTGCGACGTCTCTCTTCCAACTTCTTCCGAACACTTGCCAAGTCGCCGTCGCCGGCAACCTCCTTGGATGACTTTGTGAAGGGTTGGGGTTGTTTTTCTGGCTTCAATTTTGTAGGTTTTGTTTCAATGTCTCTCTCCAATGCCTGGAAATGTTTGTCCAAATTGTTGTTCATATTAGAAGCATCAATACTGTCTGAGACAGGTTTAATTATCACAGAACTGCATTTTAACTTGGCCTGATTTAGGTTTTCATCTAAATTTATTGAATTCCTGTTGTTCACTTCATCAGATAATTTAGCGGCAGCATTGTCCAAAGGCCTAACATGCTGACTATCAAGATCTGGAAAAGAAAAAGCAGAGGTGTCCGAAAGGAAAGCACTCTCGCCAGATGGCGTCAAATATTCTTCTGGAGTTGATGCTTCACTAGAATTGCTCGACTCCTTCTCGTTCATATTTTTTAAAACAAGATTGCATGGTTTAATGGCCATAACAAACGACATCAAACCATAGTCATAGTCATCAAATGCATAGCGCCTTTACAACATTGTCATTAAATCGTGCTAAGAGATTCTGAAATGACCAGAAATAATTTTAATTAGCGATTTCATCGGATTCCGAGCAAATGAATCATTGACCTAATCGTAGGCCACTGATGCCAAAAATAAGCATAAAGTACATCATAAAGAATTAGGCAACAAAAACACAGTCTGGAAAGGAACTCACAAAATGGAGAACGGTTAAGAGTTACAAACTAATTCCCCTTTTCCGGTAGACTGATCGTCAAGTTTACCGATCGAAAAAACAAGATGTACTCCAGCTATTTCTATTTCGACCACCTGGCGAATGGTTCAGTTATAAAAAAGGCTTAACAGCCCGCAATTCCTAATCCATTCGTGGCAACAATCTGAAATTTATTTCCTGTGTTTGTATTTAAAAATTTATTTTACTCAAAAAGTGCCCTTTTATCATTTAATAGGGGCATAAGCTTCTCAGTGTCACGTGCGGTCTGAAAGTTTTCGACAAAGCTACTATTCGATAGCTATAAACAGTCTTTGCATAAAAGGGATTTGTTCCTCGGCTCGTAAAAGCGAGTTTTTAGAAGTGATTCATTGAAAACCTCGTCTCAACTTTGTGAAAAGCAAGTGCCATGTCTAACTATCAGCCGGTAGATGGGATTTACAATGGACCGGATTCTAACAGCTCGGAGACCAGTGAAAGCTTTTCATCGGAAGCACCACCACGTCTTCTTCTTATGGGACTCAGACGAAGTGGGAAATCTTCTATACAAAAGGTCGTCTTCCACAAAATGGCCCCAAGCGACACACTGTATCTCGAGAGTACAAACCAAATAGTCAAGGAAGGTATGGAGCTGAAATTGTTTGTTGTTTATTTTGTCCGAGTTTTGTATAGTGTAGGTGAAAATTAATGGTCTAACCACGTTAACAAGCGGGTTGCTTTAGTGAAATGAGACATTTCTAGGATTGATTAGTGCTTAAAATGGAAACTGCCATTAAAATTTAAGAATGAATGAACATGATAATAATGCAGTGAACAATGAATAAATTAATATGTAAATAATACTTCACAATACCATTGTAAGACTTGTATAACTTGACATTGCCAAATGACTCTTCGTTAACAATACTTAAGCGAATTGATTATTAATATTTGAAATTGCTATTTATATTCCTGAGTGATGGTAGAGATTATTTGGTACTAGTGTCTGTTTACATTGACTCATGCTTCATAAATACCTTCTCTTTGTCAAGAAGTTAATTTGCTGAGTTATCAAGTATGATATTAAATGGCCTTCTATTGAATTTCCCAAAATAGTTATGAGATTTCTGTTGCAGATATTTCCACTGGCTCTTTTATCCAGTTCCAAATCTGGGATTGTCCGGGACAGAACGACTACTCTGAATCGACAATGTACGACTTGAGTGTCATCTTTGGCTCCAAAGGTGCAGTCATCTTCGTCATAGATGCCCAGGTAGGAGATGGTTTAACAGCTGTTAAGTAGAGGGCTCAGAGGTGCATACTAGGGTTTAATGCAGAATAATGTGACATTAAAATGCAGTAGTGGCTTCAACAACTGGATTAGATTCAGCTAATATGGTGCCTATTTTGGTCTAATACAAATAAATACAGGCGATATGATACGAATGCAAACAAACTGAAATGTTCTTTCGCCTGTCCAGGATGACTACAATGAGGCAGTGACAGTGCTGAGCAAGGTGTTCAACACGGCCTACAACATAAACAGGGAGCTGAAATTCGAGGTCTTCATACACAAGATGGACGGCATACAAGAGGACCAAAAGATCGACTTGCATCGAGACATTTTGTACAGGGCCACCGAGGAGCTGAAGGAGAACGGCATCGGGAACTTGCACCTGAGGTTTGTGGGTGGATAGGATGGAGGGGGAGATGTGTTTACGTTATGCATCGATTGATTAGTTTGTGTGTTGATTGTGTAATGTATTGATATGTTGTTGTTGATATTATTTATTCATGCATCTGTGGTATTGTTTATGGTAATTATGATGTGATTTATTAAATAATATCTACATGTACATCGTTGATTGACATTTGTACGTTATTGATCGTACTTTATTGATTGACATTCGTACGTTACTTCAAGCGTCTACCTCACGAGCATCTATGATCACACGATATTCGAGGCATTCAGCAAAGTGGTGCAGAAATTGATCAAACCTTTGCCAGTCCTCGAGAATTTATTGACCATGTTTGCCACGGTGAGTAACTTATGGAGACTTTGCTATTGTTGGTAAGGAGAGAGAGAGAGGAGGTGGTGGGTGCCATTGAGTGAACTCATCATTGTATTGAAGACCAAAAAAAATGTTCAAGAGAATCAAGTCTTGGTTTTTCAAACTGATCAGTGACTGTAAAGTCAATTTACCAGTTAAAAAATAATTAATTTCTTATATTTCTTGTTATTAATATTATTATTATAACAAAATTACTCCCACTGTTGTCATACAGTCATAATTTTACTTTCACATTTGTTTGATTTTTAACTAATGTTGGATTTAAAAATGTTCAACATATATCTCCAAAAGCTTGCAACTATAGTGACAGCGGCTCCGTTCTCTTTATATAGAATTCCGGAGTCGAGAAGGCCTTTCTGTTCGACATCGTGAGCAAGATCTACATCGCGACGGACATAAATCCCGTCGAGATGGACTCGTACGAGCTGTGCTGCGACATGATTGATGCCGCTCTCGACATCTCTTGCATTTACGGGTTAGGTAACTGCTTTGACTGGTACGTCGCCTTGTACTTTTTTGTGCTGCGGACGTTGCAGATTCTCGTTTGTCTAATTTCCGAACGTTTTCCTGTAAACAGGGAGAGCGCAGACGACATGGAGAACAGCGGCTTCGATCACGATTCTGGAGCTTTGATCAGACTCAGCACTCAATCGGTGCTCTACCTGAGGGAAGTGAACAGACACTTGGCCCTTGTCTGCATCATCAACGAGACAAACTTCCAAAAGAGAGGTTGTCCAGTTTGGCGTTACATTTATTTCTTACTGATCAAATTAGTTAGATACATAACGATAATAATTTTCTCAAATTATTATAATATTAGACTTATTAGAATTACATTATGGCATAGGCATGTAATGCAGAAGCAAAGGCTAGGCATTCTGATTTGTAACTTTGTGAGCAATGCTTTTACAAGTTAATCTAAGAGAATTAAGCTTAAACTTAAGTTTTAAAAGTTTATTAACAAATCCATTCAATTAGTTACACAATTAACCAAAGCCAGCTAAAAAAAATTCCAATCATAAACTTCAGGCACCATCGATTATAACTTTGGAGTGCTTCGTAAGAAGCTCAACGAGATCTTGGAGTCCGCACAGAAAGAACAGCTGTCCAATCAGGCCACTGCATCCATCAGCGACAACTCGAGCTCATCCAATCATTGATCGACCGACGGACCCCGCCCCAAAGCCCCTCCCCCATGGGTGTCTGATGCCCCTGCAAATACCTGCTAAAGAGAAAAAAGGCACCAAGAAATTTCAGGCCTTCACTTTTAGCATGTTTACCTCCTAACAGTTGCGAATGAAGATTCAAATTCTCGATCGATTTATTGTGTTTTACCGATTTTCGGATTTAATCTATTACCAGCTTTTGAAAATGATGTGCCCGTGAACAGCACCTTTTCCTGCCTTTTACTTGTGAATAGCTTGACCTTCAAATTTTATAATTGGTTTGTTGGCTTTTTTTGTAACTCTAAATAATGAAGTGATTGACATAATGCAATCAACAAAAACAACAGAAAGAACACCCTGTCCCCTTTCTGCTTCAAAACTATGTAATTACAATAATCCAACAATCCATCCTTCAAATACTTCCAAAACATCACAAAACTTGAATTAGACTTTCCAAACCAAATAATCCAACATGCTGCCTTTACCACCCTTGACATGAAGGAAGTTCATCAGCAGTTCCGATATACCTTCACCCCAACATTACCCAAACGAAGTCTTATAGTCAACTCTAACACACATAATTTCTAGAAGGATTTTTATTGAGTCAAGAAAGGTCATGTAGAGCTTAGGCCTTTTGGTCCTTCTGCTCCTTTTCCTTCAATTCCTTCTCCTTCTGTTCCTTGATCTTCTGCTCTTCCTCCTCCTTGGCATAGACCTTCATCTTTTCCTCCTTCTTGGTGTTGGCTCTGTCCTCCCTTCTCTTGCGGGCCTCGCGAACCTTGTTCCTTCTGGCCTCGGCTTGGTCGCTATAATTCGGAGAATGATACGTTAGAATTCCAATGTATATGCAGGAATGGCATCTAATATAATATCAAAGGATTCACTTACTTGAGCATCTTGGACCTAGAGTTCTCAGCCTTCTTCTTGTGGATATGCTCCATCAGGACACGTTTGTTCTTGAACACGTTACCCTTGCACTTCATGTACAGGGTGTGGTACCTGATAGCAAGAATTTGTTTATATACTTAATAGTACATTACTAATTAGGTATGATAGATTTAGGATACATTTATGCTTGTATTCAACTTGGAATAGCACATCAAAACAATCGTATGGCATGCACCAGTTTGTCGAAACTCGTTATGGCAGGCCAGTAACTGAATACAACCACAACAAAGGATGCAATCATGACTAAAGCCTGCTGAGTTGTAATCATATTTGTCCCCAACTTGGAATAGTATACTGCCACATGAAATGCAGTATACACCAGTGTGTTGAGATTTTCTCTTGCAAGACAGTAACTGAATAACACAATTCTTATGCACTCATGACTATTCTTGCTCCTTATCATTATTAATTAACTTAAGGAAAATGTATTTTGCATGGTTTGTCAATCCAATTTTGCCATTGGAATGTTCATGGAATATGCAAAACTTCGTCCGCACCAACCCACAACAAAGAGGTCGGGAACAGAATCGCTCTTCGACATTGTGGCAAGGAATGCTTCCTCAAAGCATCAGTTAAGATGCATTAGGCATCCATGCAGCCACAGCTGAGATCATTCCATAAACTAGCTTGCACCAGTTATGGAGTGATTTCAATGTCGGTAATATAATAATAAAAATCTAAAGATGACTTACAAGTGCTTGTCAATCTTCTTGTCATCCCTGTATCTCTTGAGGAGTCTTCTGAGAACTCTCATCCTTCTGATCCAGATGACCTTCTCGGGCATACGAGCGTTGGCAGTACCCTTCCTCTTACCGGTTCCGGTGTGCCTACCCTTGCGCCTGGCGATCATGTTCTTGCGGACCCTGGCCCTGGAATGGACAGCCACTGGCTTTCTGATGATGAGACCATTCTTGATCAGCTTCCTGATGTTCTGCCCTGTTTATTTGAAGCTCGTTATGATCGCACGTTCTCGTACTCAACAAAAGTATCTATGCTTACTGGAGTTGGCATTTGAAATCTCGCTGGTCTCGTTGGGGTCCAACCAGATCTTGTTCTTACCGCATTTCAGGACTGCGGCAGCAAGTCTCTTCTGCGACTTCAGGGTGCTGAAATGATCAACATGTTTTCAAGACGAACACAACTCGTGAACGACAAACTCCTCGCAAAGTTGCAGTTTAAATCCATTTAGCGTTTTTGAACTTAAAATGAGGATTCGCTTACAATTATATCCATAAACCCAAAACATTTTCGATTTAAGATACGACGTACCCCATAGTCTTAGGACTTCAACGGAAAAAGAAAGAAAGGAAGTAAATGTCTTACTAGACTCTCTATTTTTATCGATGTTAATTTTTTCAACAGAAAATACAAATATTTTAATTTAAGAATTTTGTTTAAATTAAGAAATATTTTTTTGATGTAAGTATTTAAATTTAAAAAAATGACAGTATATTACATTTTGCTTGAAAAAAATACAACCGTTAAAAATGACCTACGAAAATATTAATTCAAGTCGTTGAAATATAAGAATTAAAAGTAAAGACGTTAAACTTTAATTTAAAAATTGCGACGTTTAAATCTTATTGTTGTCAATGAAGTATTCATTTAATAATTAAACCTGAATTTATATTAAGTATGTTAACCGATATTACATCTGATAGATAATAATGAAAAAGAGGGTTTTTAGTACATCAATATGATAAGTTGTTTGCGAATTTGCGACTGATATTATATTTAATGTAAAATTATTCTGAAATGTGATTTTCACTTGCATAAGGTTAGCCGACTGTAGTATTGTAGCATAGCGTGGTATTGCGTGACCACTGATCTCATCAAAATGCTAAGCATCGTCATTTTCAGAAGTTGGAGAAACAGGATAAGGCGTTAAAATATGAATAAGTGCTTTTTAACATTTCGATGCGTATGTCAAGGGTAGGGTAAGAGAAATTTTTTTCAGTTTTGGTAATATGTGATTTTAAAAATATTTTCTCTCCTTGGCTCCGACGAAGTCTCTGGCATTGGTCAAGCCCTATAGTCCACGTTCATAAGGGTATCCAGCCAGAGCATTTGAAAAATTCACTAGGACCAAGGATAATTTAGAAAAATTAGCTCATTAAAATTTAGAAACAGACGTGAAACATTCGAAATTCAAAATATTAATTTCTAGTCAAAATCGAGAAAACTCTTGCACGTTCATACATCAACACCTAAATTTGATGGCCTATAAAGCTGACGACAGTTCTGAGACTATCCTCGCACGATAGTTGCGCGACATTTATGATGGACTTTGCGAAAAGCATAGCAAGTTGACTACCCATTGATAGAAATTTATTTATTTATTTATATATGTACGATAAAATGCTTACCATAGATAATAACTAGTTGATTGATTGGTCCACACGGCATGAGTGCATTTTCTCAAATTTCATGATTAATTAGTGTTACAATTTGCAGCAATTATTATGAAATCATTTTAATGAGTTCAACTTGGGTTCCATAGTTATTCCTGACTGCCATCATTTATTGGAAGACTTTCCAATGCGAAGATCATTCCTTTCACGGATCATATGGCGAAAAAAGACTTTTTGGTATCCTGATAAAAGGTAATTAAGCATTCTGATAATTATAATTTTAGCAATATTTGGTTTATCTCGAAATTTAACGAATGTTAATAAATACTTCATCATATATTTGCACCCCATTTTCTCAAGACATTTTACAGGAATATGAATTCTAATTGTCTAATTCCGAGAACTTATTTCATCTCGAAGGAATAAGAACATTGCTTTCCAAGTTAAATGTAAACAATAATCTTTCAAATGTTTCTCCTGGTATTATGTCAACGCACTAAAGAAGCGGGGTCAGATCGATTGCATTCGTGTTATTTCTGACGCCACGTCAAATTATTTTGTCGAACGTTCGATCCCCCAAACGTCATCCTTATTGATTTTAATTATTTGACTGCTTCTTCAGATTACCAATGCACACTGCAAATTGATAATGGAGCTGGTCGTGCTTAGAAAACGACGAAGTGCATAAAATTCGTTAAAAAACGTGGATTAAATCCTCACAAAAAAGAAAGTATGAAATGACTAAGCGACCAGGAAGAACGAGCTTGCAGTGATTCAATAGTCAGAGATAAGAGACAAACGCTCTAAGGAAGTGGAACATTCCTGCCGAAACCGTGAAAGGAGTAAATGATTGAGCGGATTATTGAAAAATCGGGGCCTTTGTGACCGAAAATTGCCATTTTTGTTAAGTGCTTTATCTTCTTTGTATTAAATCGCAGCTCAACTGTATCAAAACATATCACAAAGCATTTAATTCCTGATCTTAAATTTCTAGGATCCTCGGAAAGGATGGCGCATGGTTTTGGCAAAAGGATGATAAACAACCCAATTGACGAGGAATCAGAAGATATTGTAGATGAAAACCTTTGTTAGTCTTTATTTTTGTTCAATTTTTTTGTTTTTTAATATGAAATTATGTCTTTTAATACCAAAGGTGAATGGGATTCCGGTTGTTTTGCTTCAGCGGAAAGGATTCGAAGTCTTGGCGGACCTCTCGAAAGTATGAGACCGTTTTGGGTGAAAATGTGGCAGTCGTGGTTGAAAATACCAGAGCTCTCGTAAAATGTTACGTCTCAACCTATCCTCAATATTTACATTTATGAAATATACTAAGCTTATGTAAACATTCATTAGTAGCTTGCCATCAGATAAATGCAAATCCTGCATCAACAATTTATGTTGCGTTTATTATAACTCAATTTTAAGATTTCATCTGTCACCCGCATGGTTTTACACTCCGCTTGTACCAACGGAACGTTCATGGAATATGCGAGCCCGCGTCCACACCAATCCGTGAGGAAAGGGAACAGCATTCATATGCGATGTTGCAGTATAGATCAAACCTCAATGAGCCAATTAAGTCACATTAAGCGTCCGAAGGGCTGCAAAGGATAGTTCGTGAATTTGACAGAAGCCAAGCCACTAGCCACCTAACATCGATGAAAGATAAATTGAAAAAATGAAATTGTAAATCGCATGGTTTGACATTCCGCTTGTACCAACGAAATATTCATGGAATATGCGATCCCGCGTCCACACCAATCCATGCAGAAAGGGAACAGCATTAATATACGATGCTGCAGTATAGATCAAACCTCAATGAGCCAATTAAGTCACATTAAGCGTCCGAAGGGCTGCAAATGATAGATTATAAGTCTGACCAAGGTCAAACCTATTCACGACCCAACATCGGTTGAAAGTTTAAAAAGAATGAAATTACAAATCGCATGGTTTTACATTCCGCTTGTACCAACGGAACGTTCATGGAATATGCGAGTTCGCGTCCACACCAATCCATGAGGAAAGGGAACAGCATTCATATACGATGTTGCAGTATAGATCAAACCTCAACGAGCCAATTAAGTCACATTAAGTGTCTGTAGGACTGCAAATGGTAGTTCGTGAACCCGACAGAAGCCAAGCCACTAGCCACCTAACATCGATAACAAAATGAAATACTTTACCGAAATTAAAACAATCAAATTACATAGCCAAAACATAAGGAGCGTATGAATAAAAGCTTAGACACAAGCATCTTACGAGCACCGCCCACTACACCTCCTCCACGTGCTACGATCTACAAAATGAACATTCTTCCGCTTTGGTCAACAATGTTGAGCTTTGGCTAAATATAGAAAATTGTGAAAATATTTTTTCAAATAATTCGGTTAATTTTTAAATAAAATTATTTTATGTGCGTATATTTTAAATTTACAAAATATCATTTGTAAACAAAATTGATTTAATTTTATCTTCATTTATAAATATTATATAATTTTGTTAATTAAATTAAAATTATTTAATTTTGTATTGCACATAAAGACTGATAACATAAGGAACGTGAGTTTTCAGATATCATTAGAATTGTCCTGGGGAATGGCTTTACAATTTATTTATTCTTAAGTAAAATCATGATCTTAGAGATTTTCCACATACGTTGATGATAATTCGTATCAGTCTACATAAGTAGTCCACATTTAAACATGACCTAGTTGCTTGGTTACCACTACCTGCTTTAACACACCAAACGGGACATTGATTTTTGCATTAATTTGTTTTTAGACTGATTAGCAAGTGAATAGCTTTACGTATTACAATGTCGAACACCTCGAGATATCATCACCAATCCAGGCCCACGTCTAGATTTGCTTTGAAAAATAGGTCTACTGGAGACTTTCTCAGCCATGTCAGTTATTCAGGTTTGGCTGGGTCAGCAGTGGATATCTATTCAGATCGACAGGAGGAAGATGAAGTCCAAAACAACAAAAGGAAAATCTCTGGAGGCGGCACAGAAGGAGCATGGTACAAGCATGAGGAAAACAGAAACTACAGAGATCCAATCAGATCTAGATTGCCTTCAGCAGATGGTAGGAAAATAAAAGAACAGCACGAAAATTCCTTCAGCAGAATGACCCCAAACAATATTCACCAGGCCTTCATGAGGAGTGGGGTGATGAGGGAACAGGTTGCCAAAAACAGCAACAAGATCAGAGGCAACCATGAAACTCCACTGTGGTTCATCCATCCAGAAAATGCACCATCAGATGCCGATTTACTAGATGATGATGACATTGACACAACGGTAGCTAAGACCCGCCTCACAACAGAAGAAGCATTCTATTACAGAGACAGAAATAAACTGGGATGCCATCAGATCTTTGGAGAAAACAACGAGGAAGAAGAGGATGAAGAGATCCCACCAGCAGAGTCAAACTGGAGGCCAGAAACAAGGACTGGGCTTCATCCTAGGGCAGAGTCTGAACTGTGGTTCCGACATGAAGAGTTTGATCCACAGCAAAATGGCTTGCAAACATCAAAGGCATATTCCTCAAAGACTGTCAGAGAGACAGTCGAGAAATCCCAAGGTAGGGAAATGTTGAAGATTCTCCATCAAGTTCCCGGCATTGGAGATCCACTCAAAATGATAATGGCAAGGAAGAAGTCTTTCCAAGTTCAGTCTAGCAACTCTACCATGCAGTATGTTTTAGACCAGAAGTCTAATGAAAATTATAAGGTATGTCCATAAGAACTTCTCCGGGAGATTTTAGCTTTGTTTATTATTTCATTTAAATTCCATTTCTAAAGTTGAATAAAATCAACACACAAAGTCAAGGCAGCACAAATGGTCTTTTAATAAAAGTAAAGACTTTGTCAGAAAAATATCTTATTGTAAATCAATTAAAAAATCCATGTCATAAGATTATGTTTTAATAAGAACCCAAATTATCTTTGGCATTGATCAAATATAAAAATGCACTCGCAAGCCTTCGAGGCTGAATAATACGTACTTAAGATAATTACACCTCTAATAATTGGAAGTTACACACAAAAAAAAGGTTAAGTCATTATGCAAATTTCCCTATTTGTCAAGACAAGAGGAATGTAATGCACAGGCACAAACAAAACATGGTTAACAATTTTCTTATGAAGTACCAAATCATTTGGTAGAAATGCAAATCTTTCTTAAAAGCTCCTTTCCTAAGATAAAACACAACATCATAAATTAGAATGACTTTTCCAAAATTACAAATTTAGTACAAACCTCGATCAGAATGAAAATTTTTAAGCTACCACATGAAAAGGCATGACTGCAAAATCCATTTAAAAAAAAGTCAATTCCAGACATTAAAAAGTGGCAACTTCCTCAAAATGCATGAAATACAATTTACAAAAATGTTATTCACTATTTGCATAGTTAGTAACACGAGTGTACACAAAATATCAATAAATAAATTTACTTTTGTTTTTCAGGGATCGGTCGGATGTCCGAGAGCAGTGAAACCAGAGGGAATGGAATCATTCAAGAAAAACAAAGATGGCTCGTTGGGACAATACCTCGGCGGTTATCCAGACAAACCATACAGGAAAGAGATCCACAAAATTTCAACATTAGATGAAGATCTCTTGGAAAAACACAAAGGCATTAACATGGCCAAGGCAATCATTGGGGAACTTCCACCTACCGGCAGAAATATTGCTCCTCGGGTCATAAAGCCAGAGGCAGAGAGCAATGCCATGAAAAATCAAGGTTCCATGAACGACATTTTCGCTGGAACTGGCAATGCCCAGAACGCAGTAGCTCAGGGAAGTTTAAGGCTGAGATCGAAAGAGGCAAGGGAGATTGCAAGACGGTATCACCATGGCAGCATAAAAAACTTGTTATTTTAATTAATTCTTCTGGATTTTTAAATTATTGGTGATTAATTTCAAGTTGCAATCAAGTGTTCCTAAAAAAGGCTTTATAAAAATTACTAGCCAAACATAGAAATTTACAACAGAGTAAACGAACACAGGCAATTTGTTTGTTTGATCATTTGTTTGATCTGAATTTCCAAAGTCTGAACACCTTCTTGCGTGTTTTCTTTTCCTTTTCATCTTTGAGTTTGAGACTGTGCCTTCCGATAATGTTCTTGCTCTTATCTTCCTTGTTTCTGCTTTTGTTCTCTGTATTATTATCAGCAATGAGACTGTCAAGGCTGGATTTGCTTAGATTTTTATTCAATTTGAACAATTCTTGAGCACTTCTGGACCTCCTGTTGGTTAATTCGATCTTATCCAAAGTCGGAGAAACCGACTCGCTATCAGACGTGTCCGAGGCTAAACTGGCATTACTAGAACAAACTAGGCGTATGTCTGCCTTAACGCAGTTTTGTCTCCGAGGTAGACTGTTCGGATTGTGAGAGCCGATCGTACTAACGCTCTCGAGAAATCGCCTTCCTCTGCGACCCTCGGTAAGAGAATGAGTGCTGAGAAAATCATTTTGTTGTGCAAACAATAAAATCGATGGACTATTTGGCACCAGAAGAGAGGAATGTGGCGCTGATGCTTTTGAAGTCGGAGGTTTCAAAAAAGTAAACAAACGCGGCAGTTCGGCATGCTCCGATAATTGCCTGGCGATATTAGGGCACTTTGAGGGCATTTCTGAATCTTTATGGTAAGTCGATACTTCTTGTAAATCCGTGTCGAATTGATTGATTACATGTTTTGCACAGGGATCTTGATCGAGAATGTAATTTCTTCTGTCAGCTTCGCTTTTAGCCAAATAATAGACTGGATTAGATTTGTTACTCTTGTTGCTTTCGTTTCCAGGTACCATTAGTTTCATGGTGATTATATGGCCATCCTCTCGTCCGCAGAACATCACGTATCCATAATCCATTGTCTCCAGAGAGACCAGTTTTTCATGGACATTAGCCTGTGCGATTATGGTGCCGTCAGCGATGCAACCGACTTTTACGGAACAACTGCCTTCGTCACTCCAGAGGCAGTAGAGTCCGTCATAAGTTAACTTTACCAATTTTTTGTACTTATATTCTTCATTCGAGTTGGTGGGATGATTCTTAAAACTGGTCAAAATGGTTCCCGTGTTCAGGGCATATACCTGTAGGAGATCGTCTATGGCCAGCATTCCATTTTTCGAAATGTCCGAAAGTCCGTTACGACTGACGGCACTCATGGCCGCTTTGACTCTTCCAGCACCGTAGAAGTCCCAGACTGAAACTTCGGAGTGCGTCTCCTTGAAGCACGTTACAAGTATCGAATGGTGTTTGATCGGAATGCTGGAAATTCTGTCAGGATAAATTTGCAATTGAAGCTTTGCCGGAGCAAAATTTCTCATACTGTAGATGACAATGTTGATGCCCGCATCTATATAAAGTAGATATTGACAGTCCAGCGTGAATAAGGGACTTTTGGCCTCACGGAAACTGACTATCTTTTTGTTCTTTTTGACATTCCACAGGATCACCTCCGTATCTTGGTCGAGAGTAGCACAAGAAGCCATGTAAGTCCAATCTGGACTCAATTCAAACTGTTTGCATTGCCAATCCACGTCATGGCCAGCTGCGCACATGACTTTGTCTTCTTGGACGTCTGCCACCACGACGTACCACTGGCTGAGCGAGCTCAGCAACAAGGCCAAATAGTTGCCTCTCTGCGAACATTTCATTTCCAGAAGTCTGCCGTAGCGATTGAACGGAAGGAAGGTCTGCCAGTTTCCTGTTGAAACGTTCCAAATGTCAATGGCAAAACGATCGAAATACTTATAGCCTTTAGAGCTGGAACCCAGACCGAAATAGGACTTGACGTATACGAATCGGGATTCGGGTGCACACGCAATGCAGTCGATTGGATTCTTGTAAACCTTCAGCGTGGAGAACTCTTTCTCTTCGGTTTTGTCCAAATCCCAAACTCTGACGGCCGTGTTTATCGTCGATCCTGTGGCAACGATGTTTCTGCTTTTGGAGACAGCCCATGGGAATGGAAAGTCTGCAGTAGAGTGGATGATTATCATCTGCAAATGCTCTCCACTGATGGAGTTCCAAATGTGGAGATTGTTTTCGCTACTCGCTAGGACGAGTTTTCCATCGTAATTGAAGGACGATTTTGTGAACGTAGCTTGGAGGTCCCCGGTACTGCCTATCTTCCCCATCACCACTTTGTCACAAGTTTCAGCATCGTAGGTGACCAGTCTGGACTTGCAGACTTCAATCAGTACTTTGTTTTCATTGTTGAGGCACAGCTTGATGTCAGAAACTTCGTTGATGTAGCCATACTCTTTAGGAATGTTTCGAGGCAAGAACTTTGTATCTAAGCAATTGATTGTCATGATTTTTCCACCAAAATTAGAACTGCTTTTATTGATATCATAAGCAACCACTTGGCAACTGACAGCATAACCGCAGTAACACAGAGCGCTATCGTTCGTACAGCGCAAGACGGTGACATCATTTAAACTGTCTTTCTCAAAAGTGTGGATGACTTCTCCTGTAGCCAGATCGAACATCTTCAAATCGGTTATAACATCAAATAGGATGCACTTATTGTCAGGAGTGATGGTGCAGGTGGCGTAACTTTTTGACTCGACGAAGTCATGAACTCGTCTTATCTCTTCTCCGCTGATCAGATCGAAGATGCTCTTTTGTCGACAGAAAAGACTTCCGGCAACGAACGCCCGCCTCTGAGTGGGCTCCCGGGCACCGCACCTGTGCAACGGTTGACCCGTTTTCGTGTCAAAAACTGCCGCAGGACTTTCGTTCGAATCCGAGTCGACGACGAGATACTTTTCATCACTGGACTGAAAAAGTCGCGTCAGTCTGCCGGGATTCAAGGCAGAAACGTCTATGGTACGACTTCTTTCGCCACTGACGAGATCCCAGAAGGCCAGGTAACCGTCCTTAGATACCGAGACGAGTTCGTTCGTATCCTCGTGTATGATCAAATCACTCACTACTTGATTGTGTCCCTCAAGTACGAAAAGAACCATCGAGCTAGGAGATTCAAAGCACTGCTGAAGAGGAACGAGCGAGGAATGTTTCAGAGAGAGCAGATCGCATTGCTGAAGGAGGCGTCTGATGCTGCTGTGTTTTTCATGGTCACTATAGCAATGCAGAAGTCTGCCCATCAGATCGAAGGCTAAAGAACTGGGGTTTTTGTTCACTTTGGATCCGCTCATTCGCAGAGCGCTGCTGAGCAAGGCCAAGTCCCCGCTATCCTTCCAAGACTGAAAAGTCAAGGTGAAGTCTGATAGGACGTCATGTAGCGAAAGGGCACTGATCTTTGTGTACAGCCATTCGTAGTTGAACAAGACCTGATCTTTCAGATCCACATACATCTTGCTCTCCAAAAGGTGAAACGGAAGCTCGCAGAGTTTCCTCAAATTGTAATTTGGTTTTTCGGCAAGAAACGGGTCGCTTCCATTTGGTGACTTATCTAATTGGCCATAAACTAGAGGTTGCAATGGCACCTTCCTGTCTTCTGCCCCTTCACGGTTTTTGCCCTTCATCCACGGCAGCTGTTTGTCGCTGCAGACGTAGGCTTTCAATTTACCACCTCCCCACGTGCCGAGAAAGTAGTGGGCCAGAATCTGGTGGATGTAGTTTCGGTGTGGCTCAGAAGAGAGGTATCTCTTCCTGGCAACGTCAATGAATTGGGCATGATACCAGTAATAAACCATGGAGCCATTTGTTTCACGCTGGATGATGTAGCTCGAAAGTTCCGAGTGGAGCCTGGGCACGAGCAGTGGAGGGATGCGTCTCAGTGGGGGCAGCCAGTGCTGGAAGACGTCATTCAAGACGTGGTCATCGAGGGAAAGGATGTCTTCGAGTTCCACGTCGCTCAGACCTTCCTTGGAGGCAGTAAGATAGGACAACGTGTAGGACACGAACACCTGACCGTGCGATAGCTCGATTCTATCCAGCAAAGAACAGATAATCTTTTCAATGGATGGTTCTAGAAATGTCTGATCTTCAGAATAGTATGATCTCCATCGTTTCACCTCCTCGAAGACCAGTCTCGTATACAGAGGCAAGCTGCATTGGGAAAGCGCTTTTTGAACTATGGCAAATTGTTCGGCCGTCAGGTCCAGCTGAGAGGAGCGCAGCCATTCTTTGATCAGATTGAAACTCAACTGGGGACTGAGCGGATGAAGCTCTATGAAGTTCTGCTTGTCGATGTCAGTGGATTGGTTCTTCAGCGTGGCCAGGATGCCGAACTTGCTCGGAACCGTGGACACGACGAGTTTGACATGCTCTGGGAGGTGGCAGGGCAGCCAAGCCAGACTATGGGCTCTATGAGCTGGTCCGAGCTGATCCAAGCCGTCTAAGATGAGAACCAGTGGCTTTTCTCGACTCGATTTCTTTAATAAATGAAAGTTTGTAAACAAACAATGAATGTTTTAGTATAATAAAACGCCGGACCTTCAAAACCTCGTGAAAGTAGAAGACTAGACCAGTGTAATCGGTGGGAATGTCTTTGGCATCGAGATCATACGCCATGGCCAGTTGCCAGCAAATACTTCCCAGAACCAAGCGAACACTGCAACTGTAACAGGTCGTCCCTGTGCCACAAATGTAAACAATAATTTTAAGCAATACTTATTGACATTTTGATGATTTATTAGTAAAACATTTTACTAAAAAACGTTTGTTGTCAAATGTTGGGATTGTTTAATTTATTTATAAAACATTTTACTAATAAATGTTTGTTGTTAATAAATGTATACCTAAGAATCTGAAGACCACTATGGGCATCGGTTCTTGCAACTGACTGAACCAATTTCTTACTTCAAAAGCGACCTGAGTTCGATAAATGTTTGATGGATTAGGGTTAATGCAAGTCATATGTCGGTATCAACAAAGTGCAATCATTATCATCATCATCAACATCATCATCACTAAGACCAACGCTCGTCCAATCGTCATCACTCACTGCAAAACTAGTCCAATTATAGTTTCGTGACGCAGCATTTAGTCTACTTTCGTTGCCGTCATTATTTACAATTAAATGCAATTATAATTGAATAATAATAATAGTAGTCATTGTCTTTGGTGCTTCTGACCTTGGCACTGACAGAGGTTTTTCCACAGCCCGACTCTCCGTAGACGACGAGCGGTCTGTTGGAAATCGGCGCCACGACGTGAGTCTTCGCGGCAGCTGCCGCAGAAGAGCCTTGGAAGGGGGCCGTCACGAATTCGCGTATGTGCTTCAGCGTGCCCTCCCGTCCCCTCAGACTCTCGCTCCTCGTTCGGCACATGTGGAACTGCTGGAGTATCTCGACCATCCTCGGCGTGGAGTTGATCCTGGCCACGTTCTGGGCTGACTTGTTTATCAGCCACTGCATCTTCTCCCTGAAGGCACCGCAGAATGTCGCCAGATACGCTTCATCGTCGACCGGGTCTTTGTTTTCGATGTCCGTCCATTCGAGCTGAAAAGTGTTGCGTTCGGTTTCGCTTTGTAAATAATTGCCATTGTTTAAAGATTAACAATGACAATAATAATAATAATAATAAATAATAAAATAATCGAATGTTTCCAAGTTCAAGGCCATTTAAGGGAAGTTTTTCTGCGGTTCGAGCCAAAAACCAACCTTGAAGTACTCCAAGTTTCGCTCGTCAGGCAAGGAGTTCAGAATTTTGGTGTTCTGGAGATCGCCGAGAAGAGCTTGGGCACTCTTGTCGACCTTTCCCGAAGTGGGGCTCACATAGTCGAGGTAGGGGCGAGCCCTCGGGCAGTGCGAATTGTCGGCCAAGTTCTCGATTGTTCGCATGAAGCAGAGGCAGCTGTCGGACGGGTTTGCAGCTTCGAAAAGGCCTCGTTCTATCTCGTACTCGGTTACTGAAAGGTCAAAGGGAATCAATGAGGTTTTGGAACGATTTGATGTTTGGTATTAAATTTTCTTTTATGGTTTTTAGTTGGCTTTCCTTTTTCAAAATCTCCATGAATATTTGGATAACATCTTTTAACATATCTTCAGTTCAATTTGCTTTAACCTATCATTTTAAAAGCCCATTTATAATAATAAGAATATTATATTTATGGATTTGGATTAATGCAAAAGAAATTTGGTCTTAACCAGAAACAAAGTACTTGTCAGCACAAGATGGAGAAAGTTTCTTGTGCTCGAGGCAAAGGGTCACGCCTCTCCTCAGCACCTCTTGCAATTTCAGTCGGTAATTCTCCCATTCTTCTTCGGACTTTTTCTTGACTTCCAAATCTTCCTTGAATGTTCATCATTTTCAAAGTAGCCAGTATTCATTCATAATGTTAATATTATGTTGGTCGTGATAGTAATTATGGTGGAATAAATTATTTATTTAGAAAAGATTTGAATAAAACATAAAAACTTTTAAAAAATTTCAAGAAAATCTAGGGTTAAAAACCTGTTTCTAATTCTAATGACTACTCGATACTACAAGAGATTGATAAATATAATCGTTCAAATCTCTACTATAGACAGATAGATAATTTATATGAATTACAAGAACAAAAATTAACAGCAAGTAAATAAATAAATAAGTAGACAAACAAATAAATAAATAAACAATTAATTAATTAGGTAATTACTTCAGTTATTTAATTATTCACATACGTTGCTATTACCTCATTACCATAATCCGGAAGTATGGTGCTGATTGGTTGGAGTACATATTCGTGGTTGACTGTGTTTGTGTCTTTCTTGAACCATTCATTTAAGAGATTCACGTCTGTAGCAGACGACACTGACAACGACGATGACGGTGATGATGACGACAGCATCTGCAACGATGACGACGACGATGATGGATGGATGGACGAATTCGAGGAGGCCAGAAGTTCGTCCCTGATTGCCTCGAACTCCTTGGCTTGTATGGTGGGTGGGAACGGCCTATAGCCGTATTTTTGTCCCAAGAGAATCTGAAATAGATTTTAAAAATAAATTTTAAAACAAAAATGCATCCAATTTAAAAAAACGATCGATAAGAGGTCTTAACAATACAGCTTAACGTTCTCGACGTACAAGAAATAATTATTTAAACGATTTGTAATTATAAATAATATTTAATAGAAACAATTTTTTTTACATTTTTAATAAACCAAACTATTTATCTTGATGGACAAAGATGGTTAAAGGAAAAAAATGACGTTTAAAAAACTCACAACAAAGCTTGGGCCAATGGAGATGTTCCTGCAGTTTTCAATCTCCCTGAGGCAGAAGTCGATGATGGTGTGATTGTCATGGGCCTCCTCCCTGATGCCCCAGCGGAGGTCAACCATCTGCGAATGTAATAAAGCGTTCAATTCGTTAGATTTTTATTTTTTTTATTGTTTTTTTTTAATGTTTATTATTCACAATTTAACGTGTTTTATGTGCGGTGGGATAGAGAATGATTTGAAAATAATTTCCGACGATTCTTCTTTAAAAATATTAAAAAATATTTCAAATTTCAAAAATTTTTCTTCAGGACCGAGACTAATATAAGGCCTTAATCTTATCTTAGTGGCCAGCTAACTTCATATTTAATCTGCTTCCGTCTTTCCTTATGAACTCAGGAATAATAATAATAATAATAATAATAATAATAATAATAATAATAATAATAATAATAATAATAATGATAACAATAATAATGAAAGTTTTAATAAAAAAATAATATAAATAAATATCTTTGGTAATATTTGATGTGTAACATTATGTACTATTTAATAATAATAATAATAATAATAATAATAATAATAATAATAATAATAATAATAATAATAATAATAATAATAATAATAATAATAATCATAATCATAATTAGCTTTAACATCTATCAGACCTGGAACTCCAGTCTGTAGGATTCTTTGCAGAATGTTTTCAGTTCAGGATAAACCGTCTCCATGAGTGCATTTCTCTCGTAAACCATGTCTGTTGGAGAAATTATAATAGAATTAAATTATATTAGCATTAAATTATATTAGAATTAAAATATATTAGAATTAAATTATATTAGAATTAAATTATATTAGCATTAAATTATATTAGAATTAAAATATATTAGAATTAAATTATATTAGAATTAAATTATATTAGAATTAAAATATATTAGAATTAAATTATATTAGAATTAAATTAGATTAGTTTTTTATTAATTATTAGAAATGTAATAAAATTACAACAATAACAAGTAATAGTGCAATTATGTTATAACGATCATTAGTTATAATAAAGTAATTCTTATTAATAATCAAATTCTTATTCATAAAGTTGTATCAGGTCATTTGAAATTAATTTATGTTATAGATTGTTTTGTTTGCAATAACAATAATAATCACGTCATGCAATATCAATTATCTTCATCATCATCATCATCATCATCATTATCACCATCGTCGTCGTCGTCGTCATCGTAATCTGAGAACCAGAATTCTTTGAAAGACTTGAGACTTCTTTATAATAGTTTTGATAATCATTCTGGTGTTGTATTGTTAAAGATATTCTTACATTGAATCTTCTTGCTAACTAGCCCATTGGAGAACTTTTCGCAATAATAATAAATAATAATAATAATAATAATAATAATAATAATAATAATAATAATAATAATAATAATAATAATAATAATAATAATAATAATAATAATAACAATAAGATTTTATATTTACTGTTATTTTATTATTATTTTTACATTTATTATTATTATTATTATTATTAATGGCGACTATTGATGTAATATTGTTACATATATAATATTATTAATATAATTATTAATATTAATATTGTAAATATAGTAATTGTTAATATTATGGCAGGTTATTGCCTTTTTGCATTGAAAATTCTCTGCTGTTCATTTTTTTTCAATCGTTACTCAGTCGGATATTCACCAAATGCAAGACATTAGTAATATCAAATTAGAGATGCCAGATGATAATTACAATACTACTCATTCCCTCACTCACTCTCACACTCATTCTCTCAATCTCTCACTCATTTTCTCACTCATTCTCTCAATCTCTCACTCATTTTCTCACTCATTCTCTCAATCTCTCACTCATTCTCTCAATCTCTCACTCAATCTCTCACTCATTCTCTCAATCTCTCACCCAATCACTCACTCAATCACTAAAGGTTAAAGACAGGTTGAAATATAAATCAACCATATTTGGTGTTTTTAAGATGTTATATCTCTGGTAATTCTTGTGCTAATGTTTATTATTTTTAAAAGTTAAGAGGGTTTTCACCAGATGGATTTCGATTAATTCGATTATTAATTTCGATAATTAATTTCGAATAATCTTCAAAGGCGTTAAACGAGATCATCATCATCATCGTCATCGTCGTCGTCGTCGTCATCATCGTCGTCGTCGTCGTCGTCGTCGTCATCGTCATCGTCATCGTCATCGTCATCGTCATCGTCATCGTCATCGTCATCGTCATCGTCATCATCATCATCATCATCATCATCATCATCATCATCAACAACAACAACAACAACAACAACAACGACAACATAAACATAAACAGCAGTATTAAGAACACCACCACATCTTATAGAACAACATAATATAACGATTTATATCACATAGTAATTGTTATTATTGTTTCCACTATTATTATTATCAACAATTCATAACAAATTATAATATAATAATAATAATTATTATTATTATTATTAATATTATAACAATTGTTAACGTTAACCCATGCCAACCTGAAAACGTTGAACTGATGAAAACCCTGACAGTCTTCGAGGACAGCCTGGGTACCTCGGCCATCTCCCCGCACACGAGGGACTTGATCAACTCGCTGTTGTCGTTGTCCGAGTTGCAGTTGGCGTTGCACGAAGACAACGACCTGTTGACCCTTGCGTCATGTCTCCTTGGCAACAACATCATCGACTTCGGTCTCAAGTAACTCATCTCCTGCTTTTACAAGAGAATGGAGAACGCTTTGTAAGTCTTTCCAATTCTTTCTCTAAAGCTTCCAGTTTGGAAGCAATTTTTTTAAAGAGTAGAATGCTAACCGATGTTCTACAGATTAGGCCGACAATTTTGCAAAAATATAACTTGAAAAAATGCGCAAAGCTTCAAAGACGTAAGAAAACTATTATTTACCTAAAGATGTACGCGGTTCAAAGTTCAACAAGGTTACGCAACGAGCCAAACGGACAAAACGGAATCAATTTTGCATCCTAAAGACCCATCCGCGTGTCACGAAATCCCGATGAGTAAGTACCCAAAAAACAATCCGAAGGTATCCTTAAAAGCATGCGCTCGGAAAATTCTTTGCGTCAACGGGCGCTAGCGTCTCCAAAATGGAAACGGGATGCGTCTCTCCTTCCAAATCCAAATCGAAATTTAAATTCGAAGATTTTCAGAAAGTCAGACAAAATTCCATTCTCGTTTGCAAAGTCCGTAGCAGACGATTCTGCTTCCACACTTAGAAATCACTTACATCCGTATCTAGCGAGAAACCAGAGACTAATTGTTATGGTCCTTACGAGCCTAAAACTACTCTAACAGTAGCTTAACGGCTTCTGGCCTCTCTCTTTTTTGGTCTGACTATCTCTCTCCAATCCTCCTCTTCGTCTTCTTCTTCACCATTTTCTTCAACTTTCGACGAGACTATGAAGAGAGGATTGGCTCGAGAAGGTATTACTTCTGAGAGGATAATTTTTGACCGCAGATAGAGAGAAGAGAACAGGAAATGAGAGTTAATGGCTGGAGGAGAGATGTGTATGGGAAGTGAGGGTGTTGATGAGGAGGAGGAGGTGGAGAAGACGAGAAGGGAAGAAAATGACTGCTGCGAGGTATGAATAGGATTTTGAATGATTTCCAAGACGGACGTCCTAATCCAAATATAACCTACGAAAGTTTCTTCTCTTTTTTTACAGATGGCGCTACACGTTGAGGGTTTAAAATATATTTATTATTATTTCAGTTATTATTTTAGTTATTATTATTATTATTTTAAATTATAGTGTTATTAAAATTCAAATTAGTTACACAAGAAGGCAATTAATTTTTATTAAGACCGTAATCAAAATTCTCAAATAATTGCTTAATTGACGTGAGAGATTCTTGACGTCACTTCACCTCATTCATTAACATCATCATCATCACCGTCATCATCGTCGTCGTCATCATCATCATCATCGTCGTCGTCGTCATCATCACCATCATCGTCATCGTCATCAGCTTCTTCATGATTTTACCATCATCACCATACCTTGTTGATAGTTCAAAGTTCTCGGTACAAAGACCTTATCAACCTCTTTTAACCGACAAAGACATGAATAGGCGTCCTCTATCGATGGAATAAATTAAAAAATATTGTAATAATAATAATAATAATAATAATAATAATAATAATAATAATAATAATAATAATAATAATATTAACTTATTTATTACGTTAAAATAATATATTAACATATAAACTGGGGATATAATTGTGATTAACAATTATTATTATTGTTATAAAATATAATAAATTATATGAATAAAACATAAAATTAATTTAAACAAAATTATTTAAACTCTAGTAGTGCTTTATTACATAATATTACATAATATGAAATTTGTAGGACCAATTAAAATGTAAGACGATAAGGTATCAGGTTGTATGCAAGCATGTTTTATTTATGTATTTACGCTTTGTATTGTTTGCTGACAGCAGGTTGTTTGGATGTATGTTTGCCGTTGTATGATGTGATGTGATGTAATAATTATTATAATTAACTGCTTTGATTAACTACTTTTTTTTATTAATTGCCATTACAAAAATTATTCCTTGTCTTTTAAGAGCCTTGTCCATGGACATTAACGTGTCCCTGTTCTAACAGCATACTGGATGACAGGGGCTGCCCTGTATGTGACTGTCCACCTGAAATCATAAGCACAACTCCTCCACCAGGTGGTTGGATAAATAGTTAACAACAATCCTCTTAGTCTGGTTTTGCTTATAACCCTCTGCGAATTAACTACACTTTTTTAAAACAAATTTTACATTATTCCTTAAAAATTATTTCTTGTCTTTACTGTAGTGGATTGTCCAATGACTTTGACTTGCCCCTGCTCAAACAGCAAACTGGATAACATGGGCTGCCCCGTATGTGACTGTCCACCTGAAATCACGAGCACACCTCCTCAACCAGGTTGTGTGATAATTATTATTGTACAATTATTATTATTAATTCCAATGAATCCTATATTTCTTAATTCTGATCCACAATGATAGATTGTTATCAAGTTACTTGCCTCTGTTCAAATTACAAAGTGGACTACAGGGGTTGCACGGATTGTGACTGTCCTGACACACCAACGCTGACCACAACTGTCAAATATTAAATGACGACTACTTTTTAATGTGTTCTCGGTTACATAAAAGAAAGATTGTCATGTCGGAATTTTAAATTGATTAATAATTAATTACCAAGAGGCTCAGAACTCAATTAATAATAATAATAATAATAATAATAATAATAATTTACATAATAAACGAAGCAATTTCAAGAACACTCTGGAAATAAAAGACATTTTATTCAGTGCCTGAGGAAGGAAATTCGTTTAAGTTTCAAACATGTCTTCTCCTAGGATAAGACAAGAAAGTCTGTCAGGAAACATTTTTAGGAATAATCTTTCATTGCTGCAATTTATTTTTTAGGGAAACATCAGGTTCTTGTATCATTTTGTTTTATAAAAAAAATTATTACTTTATTATTCTTTATTGAATTTAATCTTATTTATCAATTTAATTTTTTTATAAGTTTAATAATTATAAATTGATTAAATAAAGTATTGCCACAGACAATGTGTTGAGTTGTTTTTTTTTGATGGATATGAAAATCAATGATAGGTATTTTGAATATTCGTCGTGGATTACTTTGAGATTACTCACCAAATTGATGATGATGATAATAATAACAATAACAACAATAACAACAACAATAATAATAATAATAATAATAATAATAATAATAGTAATAATAATAATAAAATTACTATAAAATAGTTATTAATAAATCAATCATAATTGTTTAACTATTAGATATTATTTTAAAGGACATTTAAATAGTCTTAAAGCAATCGCCAAAGCTATTTGAACGCCAACGAACAGTACGCAACTTGTAATAATGTTATTAATACTGACTATGTTAAGTGATAAATTACCATATAACATTAATAAAAATATTAATAATAGTATTCACCAGAATATAGGATTATTAAATTATTATAGTTATTCTGTAAAATATATCTTATTGCCAATATTTTGAAAGCTGTCGCTATTGCTGTTTTTATTGGAAATTCACAGTAAAGTTTTGACGGTCTAATCCCTTGTTGTTAACTCGTAGAGCGATCAATGATCATCGATAATAATAACATTAATAACAATATTAATAACAACAATAATAATAATAATAATAAGAACGATAACATATTAGCCGGTGGACATCGTTCAAATCAAGCAATAATCTTTAAAATCTTAACTATATAAACAGATTCAACCAGTAAGTTCCGTCCGAAAGTTGCGCCTTAGTTTGGCTGAACTTTTATGATTGTAATTTAGAATTTCAAGTTCAGATGGCGCTTAAGACAATCCTTTTGTTGATTGTGCTACAAGTCTTGCTCTCAGTTCGTGGACATCCAAGCAAAGGTAAGCATTTGATTCTAAATAGCACTTAAAAGTAAAAACTGAAGAAATGTGGTGGGGTCGTCCAAATTGACTTTTGAATGCTTAATTAATTAAATCTTATTTATCAATTTATTCTTATTTATCAATTTAATCTTATTTATTGATTTAATCTTATTTATCGATTTAATCTTATTTATCAATTTAATCTTATTTATCGATTTAATCTTATTTATCGATTTAATCTTATTTATCAATTTAATTTTGTGTCAATTTTCAATGACAGAATGCCGACAGGATGTCTGTACAATGTACTGTCGCCTAGGTTTCGAGACAGATGAAAATGGCTGCGAGACGTGCAAATGCAAAGAGGAACTTTGCAACGTAAGTCATCCTTATTTAAATTAAATATTTGATCTAGTTATAATTGTGTAACTAACAATTTTATAATTATCAATTATTTAACAATTAACAACAATTAATATTATTATTATACTACATATATTATAATATAAATCAGCTAATTATTTTTTTCTCCCGCTAGGGTCAGGTGTGTCCAGAGGGTACGGAATGTCGGTTGATTGAAGTCAACTGCCAGAAAGTCAAACCAATCGAGAGCTGCGACTGCCAACCGATAGTTTCGGAACCAATGTGCGAGTTGGAGGACAGATGCATGCCAGGTTCTTGAGGCTTTGATGATAATGATGACTACGACGATGACGACGACGATGACGGCGACGACGACGACGACGACGATGACGATGATGATAACGATGATGGTAATGATATTTTGTACAAATGATAATGATAAAGGCTTATTCAGCATCAATTATGATCATCATATTTATTTCAGTTCCATTGTGTCCGGATTATGGCTGCGAAAACTCGTGTGAGTTTGGAAACGTGGTGGATGAGTTTGGCTGCGAGACTTGTGAATGTCTCAGCGATGGTGGTTCGGTAAAAAAAAATTGTTTGTTTCCCGAATAAATATTTATTTATTTAATTCATATTCATGCAGACAGATGCAATATTTGTTATTATTATTATTATTTAATGTATTTTTAGTTATTTTGTATTTTAATTGCATGGTATGCGTTCAAATTCATATCCTAACAAATGCAACTGAAAAAAGACATTACGAATTTACATTACGCTTAAAGCACTTGTACAGATATTACTGACATTTTTAAACGTATTTTTAATTTCAACAAAATCTACTTTATAATGCTTATAATTAGCATGAAGAGTCTAGAGATGACTTGCCGTCAAAGAGAGACCCGTGTTCAGACTGTGACGCCATTGTTATCAATTCAAGGACGCTTCCCGTTATCATTTTGGATGATCAGAAAAATGGGGTTACCGACAGTTATGAAGTTTCTAAAATTAAATCTATATTTATATTTATATTAATAAAATCACTCTTCCTAGAATGAAGAATCCAGCGATGACTTTTCTGCAAGAAAAGACCCATGTTCAGACTGTGGGGTTAACGTCAAATCTATGACGTTGCCTCTTATAGTTTTGGATGATCAAGAAAATGGGGTTACCAACAGTTATGAAGTGACGTGTTTCTAAAATTAAACATATATTTATAATAACACTAATAAAATCAATCTTCCTAGAGTAAAGAATCCAGCGATGACTTGCCGTCAAAGAGAGACCCTTGTTCAGACTGTGAGGTTAACGTTAAATCTATGACGTTGCCTCTTATAGTTTTGGATGATCAAGAAAATGGCGTTACGGACAGTTATGAAGTGACGTGTTTCTAAAATTAAATCTATATATATAATAACACTTATAAAATCAATCTTCCTAGAGTGAAGAATCCAGCGATGACTTGCCGTCAAAGAGAGACCCTTGTTCAGACTGTGAGGTTAACGTCAAATCTATGACGTTGCCTCTTATAGTTTTGGATGATCAAGAAAATGGCGTTACGGACAGTTATGAAGTGACGTGTTTCTAAAATTAAATCTATATATATAATAACACTTATAAAATCAATCTTCCTAGAGTGAAGAATCCAGCGATGACTTGCCGTCAAAGAGAGACCCTTGTTCAGACTGTGAGGTTAACGTCAAATCTATGACGTTGCCTCTTATAGTTTTGGATGATCAAGAAAATGGCGTTACGGACAGTTATGAAGTGACGTGTTTCTAAAATTAAATCTATATATATAATAACACTTATAAAATCAATCTTCCTAGAGTGAAGAATCCAGCGATGACTTGCCGTCAAAGAGAGACCCTTGTTCAGACTGTGAGGTTAACGTCAAATCTATGACGTTGCCTCTTATAGTTTTGGATGATCAGGAAAATAAGGTTGCTGACAATCATATTGTCAGTAAAATGTTTCCAAAATAAGCTTTTATTTAATCGACATGAGGGTTGTTACAAATTAGATTGTAATAATAAGTGTTATAAATGTCTCGAGCTTCTCCGATATTCATGCTTATAAAATATTATTCAAGTTGAAGTAAGTTGATTTTAAAAGAAAATTATTTAATTACTTATAAATGTAACGATAAATAAGTGTTCATCTTTAACGAGATGCGCTATACAAATGAACTTTAACTACAATAATATCTACTTTGCTGCTTCTTATAGAACGAAGAATCCAATGACGAAACACCTCCGGATCAAGTCCCATGCTCGGACTGCGAGATTATCATCACAGCCCCGACGGTACCCTACATCGTCTTGGATGGTCTGGATGATAACAATAGTACTCAGCCAGACACAGATTGAAGAAATATGCTAAAGATGTTTAATTAGCTCAGATAAATATTATCAATATCTCTTTGGAACGTTTTCGAAATATCTAATTAAATCACCTTCGCAAGTCAATTCAATTCTACTTTATAACTTCAAAGTAATATGCTCGCTCGGTGAAAAGAAGTTTTGTGGAAGATTTTTTGGAAGCTTTCTAGAGAGCTAAATAATGAGCTAGCTTTCATAAATAGATGGATACTTTGACTGAGAAGCGATTTTTCAGGCTAACTACGAAAAAATAATTTAAAAAAAAACTCAGGGCGTCTATGTAATTAAATATTTAGAGATACTAATAGATCTTTTTTTCTTCTAAAAACAACGTCATCAAATTTGGAAAGCAGAGGTAACTTTTTTTTTGGAAAATTTATAAATTGATTGTTTTTGCCATCTCCAATGGCTCAAAACTCCGTGAACAGAAATCGAACGATATTACTAAATAATTGCCATTATTTTTTTTATGAACTAACTAATATAATTTTACATTTTTATTACCCATTATTAAGTATTTTTTATATTGCTGCAGTATTCTCAATGTAAACAAAAGAGTTGTATTTTTCCAATAGTTGTAAACTGAAGCCGATAGAAAATATATTGTTTCTCATAGCGAAGGAAGGATAACAAGGATACTGAAATGTAAGGATTATTTGCTTAAATGTGTTACTATATAATTTTAGGCATTAACAATATCCTCAAACTGATTTAAACATAGAATATGCAATATCCATGTATGAGATTACTATACTATATCTAATATTGGTATAATACTTACCCAAATTAATCCATTATTGTTTATATGTATCTTAATTTTTATATTGTGATTTAAGGGCTGATTACTGGAAAAGTAACCCAAGATATTTCTGTGAGCTGTGCAAATGTTGGATGGCAGACAACAAACCCAGCAGGGATTTCCACGAGAGAGGCAAAAGACATCAAGAGAGCGTTAAACGAAAACTCGAGGACATGAGAAAGAAAGGAATCGAGGATGCCAAAAAAGACAGGGAGGTGAAATCCTATTTGGCCGAGATGGAGAGAGAAGCTCTGAAAAAGTTCAAGCAAGATCTAGTTCAAGATCCCATGCTGGCAGCCCATTATGGCGTGCAAGCAAGTGCCATACAGATACCGAGAACTCCTTCTTATTTGGGAAGATTGGAACCGTCAGCCAATCAGAACCAGCAGAAGAAGGCAGCAGATGACAAGGAGCAGAAGAAGAAAAAGAAAGGCGAAGCCATTTATCCACAACCCAACCCTAACGCTCCGGTCGAAGAGCCTTCCGTGCCATCCGTCCATGGCGACTGGCAAGAGGTCACCACGGACGATGGCCACTTGTACTACTGGAACTGCAAAACTGGAGAGTCTTCATGGTGCCTTCCGGGCACGCAGGAGTACGAAGACTATATCAAGCAGATGGCGAACATGCCAGCCGGAGAGGCCGCTGCCTATTTCCAGAGCTTCCAGCAGAGTTACGTCGACGATTCCACGGCCGTAGGTTACCCCGTTGCCGACGGAGATGGCATCCCTCTACCGCAGACCGAGGAAGAGTCCGATCTCCAGGGTCGAGAGGCAATAAACGATGAAGTAACATCAAATCCGATCGATCCTTCGACGCCATCTCACTTCGAGGATCGTCAGACGCAAAGAGCAGAGGAAGTCACGGAATCATCTGAAAGTGCGGCGAAGACCGCCATAGTGGTGGAGGAAACACCTGGAGAGGTATGTAAAGTTATCCAATTTTTATTGTAATGTGATAGCATGCTTTTTCAAATTGAATTTAAAATGCTTATTGATAAGTCATAATTTTTCAAATCAATATTGTGAAAATTTCTAATTTAGATCTCAAAAACAAATATCACCAGTAGGTAACCTAAAAGAAATTATTGGCTAGCATTAAGCAATTTTATCGATGCATTTTATTCCGTGGCACAATTTTGTAATAGAATCTCCCAGATATTTTTGTTATGGGTAATATTGAAATCATTTTCATTCCAGATTTATTCCGGATTTCTTCAGAAGAAGAGAGGAAGGGACGACACCCACATCTATGGTCAGTGGCAAACAGTCAAGCCTGAAAAGTGAGCAATTGGTTTCATTTTCATTTGTCTTTTTGTGGATTGTGTTCTATTTAATTTATTTGGAATGAGCTACTTTAGGTTTGAGGTGTAATTGTTATATAACAATTGGTTTAGCCAATCTAATCCTCATCTATAAACAAATACCTAAAAAAAAATTATTACCTAAATAAATATTAATTCATTTGATTCATCAGGGAGACAGTCAGTCATATTGACCTACAACTACCCCAATGCAAGAAGATCAAGATCACCACCATTGTCGTACCCAAGGAGACGAAAGTGGAACTGACCAAGGAAAGGCCCACCCCGTTCTCCAACAAACCCCCTGTAGAGTTCAAGAAGAGGCAGACGAACAAGGACAAGTGTCAGAGCAAGTCAAGGAATTTCAGACGAAGAGGCGGAGATGACGACATATAAATATGCAGATTTGCCCAGGGACCGTTTATGTGTAAATGTAATGTCAAGTTAAAAGTTATTTTTTATATACAAGAAGTCTCGATTGTGTAATTACTCTAATTAAAAAATAATTTATATGTGACGGCTAAAATGTCACCTAACCTACTGCTTGATCATGTGATATTTAGACGTCAGTGGTAATCTGAGACCAATTCATGGCGAAACGCCACTATGAAGAAAAAGATACAATATACGAAAATAGATTACTATTTTTGGGTGGGTTTGGGTGGTGGTACTGCTCCCCATAAGCCTTCCTTCAGAAAAACGAACCGGTATTATGTTTTATACCATATATTATTTGAAGACATGAATTTTGATTAAGAGATAGTACGATAAATGCATTTACAAGATTTTTCTGTTTATTAAAACTTTTTTTATTTGATATTTTAACGCGGTTTTAGTGAAAGGGTATTAGAAATAAAATTTATATCACCATTTTATATTAAAATTACACACAAATGTCAAGCAACACAGTTCTACGATGATCGTGAATAAATTTAAAAAATTATCAATTGTCAGCAGCAGCCAGATTTCAAGAAACGACCGGCCATATAATTCTGTTTTGTTTACATTCAGTCGTTGAATATATTGCCATCGCAGATGACGATGTCGAGCAATTTCGACTCAGACAACTTTTTGTTGAGCAACTGAATATCAGTCTCTTTTAGTCAGCAATTTTATTGCCTCAGTATCCCTCAGTTAAGATGCCTATTGAAAACAAATCAAGCAAATCCAGCAATCCATTAAGAGAAGATAAGAAAAAGGTGCAGCAAGTCAGAATGGAACTGTGTGATTCCGAGAGCATCCTTCCATCATCTTTGAGGTTACTTGAAGTTTATTTAGCGAAATTGTTCTGGCTTTTAAATTCATTAATCATTATTAAATCTCATGATATATAGTCGTTCAAGAACATTACATTTTGTGGCTTGAAGAACAATTTGTAGTACGTTATCTGTTAATCCGCTTGATACTGTCAGTATTTGAACAAGAGTAGTTCATAATTCTTTCATCCGTTTAATATTTAAACAACTTTAACTTCTTATATTTTTGTTTTAGGGGGAGACTGTTTGAACTCTTTGGAAGAATTGAACATGAGTTTGAAATCTTGTACCTGGAGAATGTTGCATGTGAGTGGAATGTTGTCTTGAACTCATTATTCAAAAGGATAAACTATTGACCACATTATCGAAGAGAAGTTTATTAGAAAAATTTGATTTAATAAATTTCTGAAATAAGTCCAAATCCAAATCTGAGGAAACAAGAATATTATAAATGTCTCCAATCTTTTGATTTTCGACCAAACCTTTGCAGTACAGGAAAAACTGGATAGCCTGACCGACAGACTGGAGCAGATGGGCGGTCCCTCGGCAGTGATTGGCATGAAGGAGGAGGGCGATGTTGTCGAGGGAGCCGCCCACTCCCAGGTCATGCAGCAGTTCAAACCGGGACTGGCCAAGAAGTCCACAAGAGGTAGGTGAGGATGATGATGATGATGAGAAGAATTGTGATGGCGATGATGATGATGGCACTTGTGATGTTAATAAAGATGATGTGAGCATTCAAATCTACTGATTTCAGCTGGCAGTCAGATCTCTCAGAGGATCAAGTCGACCTACAAAACGTCGACCAATAAGATTGTCTCGAGCTTCAAGAACTCCTCCTATTCGTTCACGGTCGTGAGGGAGTTTGTAGGTCACAGGGACGGCATATGGGAGGTCAGCGTGCCAAAGTCAGAGGCCCAAGTCATCGGAACAGCATCTGCAGGTCAGATTAATGATAACTTTTGGGTTTTTTTGGCTCTCAATTTAAAATGGAAGCTTTTGTCATTTCAACCTGGTTGATATTTGGTGATTAAGATGTTGTTGTACATTTATTTACTGTTATTATTATTATGATAATTATCATCATTATTATTATTATTTATAGTCAGCCTAAATAAATTAGTCTTAGCCAAAATTCGAGTAGTCCAAGTAAAAATAGAATTTTTTTCATCGGTAAAAGCAAAATTCAATCGACCGACGATGGCAATTTTCACGAGTCTCGTAAATTATTTCCCGACGTCGCCCGTCTTTCAGACCACACGGCCTACATCTGGTCCGTCAACAACGGGGCCTGCCTGGTCAGGTACCTCGGTCACTCGGGCTCCGTGAACTCCATGCGATTCCACCCTCTCCAGCCCGACCTCATCTTGACGGCCTCTGGGGATCAAAAGGCCCACATCTGGAGGTCGCAGATCAACTCCACCATTCTTGAGTCAAGCTTTGCACTGAAGAATGTTGGTCAACGAATTTCTTTCATCGTCATTTGTGTTTTTTTTAGAACGGTTTTTTAGTTTATTCGGAACAAAATCAGTCCTCTGTGACCAGATTAACATTCGCGTTAGACACCTTTGTTGTCTGAGTTGTAATTGGCAAGGATTAGGAGTCAGTGTAGACGATTGATATTATTAAAGTCATAATATTACAACACGCTGTAACTCTTCACCATGGAATCTTCACCATGGCTGTTAAATTAATAATTGGTTAAAATCATAATTGATTAAAAATAGTTTTATATTTAAACTCGTTTATATTTTTTTATTTGTCAGAAGAATTCCTCGGAAGAAGAACTTGATGCATCCACAGAAAAAGATGAAACGGATGGTTGGCAGTTTTTGTCACTTTATAATTTAAATAACTGTTCTGTTCATTGTTAATGTTATTATTATTATTATTATTATTGTTGTTGTTGTTGTTGTTGTTATTATTATTATTATTATTGTTATTATTATTATTATTTAACATTTATTAAGTAGATATTTTATTGCAATATAGTTCTAGGTGCCATCACATTAAATTTTAGAGATCTATTTCACTACTTTAAATATTTTATAAATTAATTAAATATAACTTATGAATTGATTTTCAACCAGGTCAAGCAAATTCTCCCGATGACAAGCACGAACCAACAGTCATCCACCAATCGAACATGGAATTGCTAGGTCACGTGGGCGTGGTCATCGCATCTGATTGGTTGGGAGGAGGAAATCACGTGATAACTGCCTCTTGGGATAGGACAGCCAACATGTACGACTCTGAAACTGGGGCGCTGATAAATTCTCTGACTGGTCAGAAAATCAGATTGTCTCTGTAAAACTGGCATTAATAAACAAAAATCACGATAAACTTTATCGATTAAAAATTATTTCTAATTCACGACATAGAAAACAATCTTATTAACATGCCAGTCAAAGACTTTATACATACATGTACATTGCCTTGCAATTAAGAATAGATTTGTAATGATTTAAAGAATTTAAATAAATGGTTGTAACCATAATGGTAGTAGTAATAATAATGGCAACAACATTAATAACAATTAATAATAAGTATAGTATGTTCTCAAATGTAGGTCACGACCAGGAGCTCACAAACGTCAGCGCTCACCCGACCCAGAAACTGGTGATGACCTCCTCCAAGGACACGACCTTCAGACTTTGGGACCTGAGGGAACCCTCTATGAAGGTCAATGTCTTCCAGGGTCATACACAGTTAGTAGTTGGAGTTAATTAATTAATTAGTAAAATTAATCATGTACTAATAATAATAATAATAATGACTGTTGAGAACTTGTTGGAGAGATGTTGATTACCTGATTTAAGTAGTGATAGTTATTTTTGTTTATTTTTAACGATTTCTTGACTTTACCCTTCAGACCCGTGACTTCTGCCATCTTTGCTGGAGGCGATTGTCTGGTCTCGGGCAGTGATGACAGGTCCATAAAAGTGTGGGACCTCAAGAACCTCAGGTCACCAACGACCACGATTCGAGTGGATTCGGGGGTGAACAGGTGAGTGGGTTGGGGACTGGGTTCAAGAGCGAAGGTTGTCGTCATCACTGCCGTCTGTGTTTTGTGAAGGCAATATGATGATGATGATGATGATGCTGAAAATGCTGATGCTACAGGTTGATGCAACTGTTGATTCTTGAATTGGATAAATTTAAAAACGTCTTTGATGTCAGTTAATCTGGCTCTACCACAGTCAAAATCTTTTCCAGACTGTCAATCTCCTCGACTCAGAACCTGATAGCTGTCCCAATGGATAACTGTCACATCAGGATATACGACCTCAATGGGGCAAGGCAGGGCAGAGTGCCGAAGATCAGCAAGGTGAGGAGCGAAAACAAAACTTATACTAGTACGTGCACAAACGTACGTGTGTCTGCACGTGTGTTTGCGTGAGAATCAGGTGAGTGAACTGATGAACGAGTATGGATCACAGGCAAGGATTAATGATTGCACAGGTGTTACAGAGGTTGTGATAATGATGGTGCCATTTTCTGGATCAGTACAGAAAGAGCATTGTTATCATTTGCTAAAACAGCATAGAGCTAAGTTGCAGATCCTAAAAATAAATTTGATCAACCAATCATCAACAGGGTCACAGTCAGATGGCGACCTGCACGGCCTGGAATGACTCCGCCCCTTTGTCTTCCTCCTCTTGCAACCTCTTCACCTGCGGATTCGACAGGCACGTCTTCGGCTGGAACGTCTGCCAGCAGTCGGAGAAGTGACGGCCGTCGGACCGAGAACCAATAGGGAGAGAGGGGGAGGAGTCCGGAGTCTAGAGCCGCCACTTTGTGGATGATGATAATGCTCTTAGCTCTCGACCACTCTCGACGTGTACCTGAGCTTTAAGAAATGTTTTCCTTGTTGATTTCATCTGCTATTGGTTTCGATCTTGTCGACCGCGATCCTATTGGACGGTCCTCTTTTATTGGTCTTCAAATCGATTGGTCGACTTTTGCCCTTAGCAAAGGGGGCGGGACCGTCGGCCAGATTTCGATCGGTGGATGCGTTCGCGACCCGCTCTTTCGTTCGGTCTGAAACCACGAATCTTGAGATGAGAAAGTGTTTTTCATGATTGTGAACTTGATGATGACTATGATATTGATAAGTAATATCAATTGTTGTGATTGTAATATCATTTTTAATGTTTGATTCTCAATTATAACCTATAATTATCGAAAACTTTGCACAGCATTGATGTCACGAGTCACTCTTCTGTCATTTGTTTTCTATTGGCTGAGAGCTTGCTTCCAAGCAGCCAATAGGATCTGTGGTAATGATGATTTATTTATTTACCATCTTTCAAGACACTTTGTTGAAATTTTAGCTTTCTGATGACCGGTATATTTTAGGATGGGTTCAAAGGTCATCATAGTCACGGGGGTAGGGGTGTGTTTTGTTTCCTTGTGTTGCTTCTTGTAATCGATAGGATATAAGATTACCGACGATTACGTGTTGTGTATCGGTTAATCATTAAAACAAACTGTTTCATGACGTCAACACCCTCTGGCGATCGTAGACGTAATCGTTGCAAATAATTGTAGGATAATTATTATGAAAATAATAGCCAAGCTATTGGTAATAATTATGATAATGCGTTTAACTTTAAGTTAGAATCGATAACAGTTCAATTGCGATGCTCCCAACTTCTGATTACGAGAAAATTTGACTGTCCGCTCTCGGACTGGGATGAGGCGGCGACATAGTTATGATGACGATCGCAATATTATTATTGTTATTATTATTATTATTATAACCGTTATTATTATTATTCTTATGCAAGTGTTTGCAGAGCGTGGGACTGAAGTCGCCCCGAAACAATCGAATTTCCGAGCGAGTTTGCATTTTCTTGTCGTTGTCAGAGAATGCAGCGTCCTGTGTCCTTGAGTTCCTCTTCTCTGGATCTCTAACTGTACTTGTACTGGTCTCTGGATCTCTAACTGTACTTGTACTGGTCTCTGTATCTGTCCCTAATTCTGAGCTTGGCTTTGCTCTTTGCTCTTGTATCTGTATCTGCCTTTGTACCTATTCTTGTCTCCGTCCTTGCCCGTGTTTTTGTGATTCTTCCTCCTAGCTCCACCTCTCCGGATCTGGAAATGCACTTTTATTGGTTGCTATTCTTGTCCTTTTCTTGAGGTTTCCATTCTTATGCTTGTCACTGTCTTTGTACCTGTTCTTGTACTTGCCCGTGTGTTTTTGTCTTCTTCCCGGCGTCTTGTTGTACACACGTCCTTGACTTTTAATTCGTCCTCGCATTCTCTAATGTCGTCTATTGTCTTTGTACTTCTGTTTAATGCAGGAAATTGGTTTATGTTATTATTAATAGTTAGTAATTAATTAAAAATTAATTTATTTATTTATTAAATTCACTTGGAATTCGTTAAACGATATTCAGGAGTTTCAAGATAGTTCAATAATAATAATAATAATATTAATAATAATAATAATAATAATAATAATAATAATAATAATAATAATAATAATGATGGTTTACGATGATGAGCAGATGAATACCTAATTAATGTAAATGTTATCCCATCATCGTCTTCGTCATCACATTTGTTGGACCACCGATAACAATCAAAATAACAGCACATATCTTAGGCTATCTATCATTGAATATCAGTGATATTATTTTAGATATTATTATAATTTATTTATGATAATGCCATTATTATAAATTATTATTAATATTATTAATAATATATATTATTATTATTAATTTACAAGTATATATCCTTGATTTATATTTAAACGTTGGCGTTGCCTACAGGATGTATCGTTAAAGGGAAGCTATAAATTCCAAACCACAATAAATGGTGATTGTTGTGGTGATGATGATGATGATGATGATGATAATAATAATAATAATAATAATAATAATAATAATAATAATAAAAGCAATAATAATAATAATAATCATCATCACGAAGGCTCACTCCCATACCATCTTATTACAAGAACAAAGTTCCATTGAACTGCATTGAACTTTAAGTATTACATCAGTAATATAGTTAATATTAACGATGGAAATAATAATAATAATAATAACAAAAATAATAATAATAATGGTAATGATGATGATTTCATTTTTGACTTAATAATATCAATGGCTATGTGATTCTCATTGTCTGCGTCTTGTTGTTGTTGCCATTGAAAGTGGACTTTTTTTTTTTATTTTTCAGCTTCTTAAATTTTAATTTTTAAATTTATTTTTAAATTTCATGCAAATGTCGGCCTCCGACATTGTTCTCTCGCGTAAGTCAAAGTCATCTATATCATTATCATCACCATCAAGCGTCATTTTTTTAAAGACTTCTGAGTCTCTCTGAAAATGAAAATAATTAATCGCGGTGATGATGATGATGATGATGATGAGGAGGAGGACGATGAAGTTGAACTGGGTGATGAAATGAACGATGGTTATTGGAAGACTCGACTAAGAGACAAAATATTTGCTTGGTTTCATCTCTGACAATGTTTCACGGAATTCCCCGTGGACCAACCAAGTGAAACTCGAACAATAACAATAATAATAATAATAATAATAATGATAATAATAATAATAATAATAATAATAACAATAACAATAATAATAATAATAATAATAATGATAATAATAATAATAATAATAATAATAACAATAACAATAATATTAACATTTGCCATTGATAATGAAAAATAATAACAACGATTATATTATCTCATCGTTGATGATATAAGCGCTTTTGCACGCAGAGAAGTATTCCTAAGAAGTACTTCTAGGAAGTAAATCCGGGAATTTCGTTACGCACGACCCTCAATCGAAAGTACTGAGAAAAGTAAAAGGTAAAAAAAAAACAAGACAAGAAGTAAGAGTACGAATGACAAGAGCCGAATTAACAACTCGATCCCAGCAGTACAGGAAATGCTTTTCCTAGATCCTAATTCGTCACGGAATTCCGTGGCAAGACCGGTCCTGAGTGAGTGCAGTCAGAGGGGGGAGGGGATGGGCGTGATGGAAAGGACCTTTGGGTACCGCGGCCATGGTGCTCATGCCCCCCCCGATTGCCTTTCAGATCCAATGGACTTCTTTTAGACTGAGACTAGGTGCATCGCAATTTTCGAATTTAGTGGTGAGTCAAAGGTTAACACTTGATGAGGATGATGATGACGATGA
>CM067527.1:1057500-1060000 GCA_034509925.1 Hirudinaria manillensis
TATATTCAATTGCTGGTCATCTGAAAGATATTTAATTTTTATTTTATTAAATCTTTTTATAATTATTAATGGACATAATTTAAATTATGCATATTATGCATCGATAATAAAGTCCAATTTTAAAAATTAATTTTGGTATTTAATTTAAAAAAATGAAGGAATAAATTTTTTTAATTCTTTCATCGAGAAACAACATTGAGTCACGTCGTCAAAAATATTTGCTGACCATTAACAAGAAATCAAATATTAAATAATAATAATAATTATTATTATAATAATAATAATAATAATAACAAAGATAATGATATTTATCACAAAAATAATAATCACAATAACAGCGATGATAATAATAATTGGCTTTACAAATTATTATTATTGTTATTATTAATATTGTTATTATAATTATTATTATTATTATTATTATTATTATTATTATTATTATTAATTTTATTATTTTAAGTTTTTATCGTTAAAATGTTATGTTTGTTGAACGAATGTTTGCTCGCGAGGCAAATTCTATTTGAAACATTTAAAATAGAAAGGTACTTTCGTCATCATCATCATCATCACAACCGCCACCATCATTATCATCACCATCCATATTATTATTATTATTATTATTATTATTATTATTATTATTATTATTATTATTATTATTATTATTACTATTGTTATTGTTATTATTGTCATTATTATTATCATTATTATTATTGTTATTATTACTATTATTATTATTATTACTATTGTTATTATCATTATTATTATTATTATTATTATTATTATTATTATTATTATTATTATTATTATTATTATTATTGACTAATTATTAATAATTTCTCGATATCCAAAGAATGTCACCAATCCAAGTGACGTCATCACCCTGTGAATGTCCAAATAAAAGACCCCGATTCCAAATTTGATTCCAAATTTAGACTGGAGGCCATATTTATTTTTATTTATTTTTATTTTATTTTTTAAATATATTTAATGTTTTAATTTATTATTGAAATAAAAAAAATAATAATTTAGAAATATTTAAAAATTAATTCAAGACTTTGTCGGAATTAATCGTGAAAATATATGATTGCAATGGCAAGATAATAATTGGTTTTAAAATTTATTATTATTATTAATAATTTATAATATAATTTTAATTATTACTATTTTATTAACTAGTTTATTATTTTATTAATTTATATTATTATTATTATCATTATTATCATTATCGCATTCCACATTTTACAAATTTCTTAACTATTTAACCCCTCAATTAAATAAAATAATTGATTAATTAACTTAATTCTCGAAAAAGGACTAAAATTATAATCTTTATTTTGCATGTATATACAATGTTGAAATTGTTGTGACCAATCGTCAGTTGAGGTGGAAACTCTTTTTAAAAATTTATTTATTATTTTATTATTATTATTTAAAGATAAATTTAATAAACACTTTTCGACCCGTGCTTTCTGCGTTCGAATCCTGGATTGCGACCATTAGGATCCTGAATGTCACTCGTTGTTGATGTTGAATGTTGCTATTGTTGATGTTGCTGTTGCTGCTGATGCTACTGTTGTTGTTGTCGTCGTTGTTGTTGTTGTTGTTGAATGTTGCTATTGTTGATGTTGCTGATGCTACTGTTGTCGTCGTCGTCGTTGTTGTTGTTGTTGTTGAATGTTGCTATTGTTGATGTTGCTGTTGTTGCTGCTGCTACTGTTGTTGTTGTCGTCGTCGTCGTCGTTGTTGTTGTTGTTGTTTTCCCGATGATGGATTTCATACTTTCGGATGAGACGACGATTAGACTCGTCATCGTTTTCAGTTGATGGAGTGTGGCGGACTCTGATGATAATAACAGTTGAGCTGGGGACGTTGGCGGCATTTTTGAGAGCATTATTAAATTGATATTATTTTCATTTTTTTTTATCACCATTTTTATCTCTCTTTTTTTAATCACCAGGTATTAATAATAATAATAAAAATAAATATAATAATAACAATAATAATAACAATAATAATAATAATAACAATAATAATAATAATAATAGTAGTAATATGATTGCATCATTTTTAAAAAGTGTCTTTATTAATATTAAGTGAGCAAAAACTCTAGAGATATCATGAATATTGAAATAGCGGCAATTTTAAATCCTTGGGTAGACGACTTCCGCTTCAATCATTAAGACCGTGATCATCATCATCATCATTATCATTCATCGTCGTCGTCGTCATCATCATCATCATTATCATTCTTCGTCGTCGTCATCATCATCATTATCATTCATCGTCGTCGTCATCATCATCATCATCACCTGTCCACTGACACTTCCTGTTCTCAACAACACTAACACCACCACCAACAACAACAACAACAACAACAACCAGCAATGACTTACAACTTGTCAACAAACAGGGGGCATTTCCAAAACGTCAACTACGAAAGTCACGTGACAAGTCAAATGAAGGGTCAAATGCATTATCGTCGAGGGGTCATCGAGGGCGG
>CM067527.1:1067500-1085000 GCA_034509925.1 Hirudinaria manillensis
TAACCGATTGATTGACTGATTGGTTGACTGATTGATTGATTGATTGATTGACTGATTGAATGGTCGATTAAGGATTGGCCGGTTGGGTTGAGTTCGCGGTTGATTGATTGATCGACAATCACTTCTTCGGCATTTTCAGAGCTATCGTAGAGAAAGCAGGGAAGGCGCGTTCTGTTCCAGAACAGAGAAGAAAAGAAAAAAAAAAGATTCTGCGTGAGAATCATGTACTGCACGCAGGGGGCGCTTAATCCCACGGGCAGCGATGATTCAAACCCTAGGAGGGGACTGGCGGCCTAGGGACGAAACTTCCTGCACCGGCCCTGATCCGACCTGGAGCTGGAAAGACCACAGCATGGAGGGATCAATCTGGAATCTCTGACCTGCGACCCTACATTGACCCGAAACATATTGTGCTGAAACAATTATTTTTGAGATCGAAAAAAGAGAAGAATTTTTGTCATTTTTTTTTATAAATCGAGAGAAAATCATTTCGCGCTTCTTGGATTATCGTCTGCGAGCGGATCTAACAGAGTCTCCCATTGCCATGACGACCTGGCGACGATGATAACGATCGTGATAATGATGGTGGTGATAATGATGACGATTTTGTTTGGATATTAACGATTCAATCTCCTTCAATTGACAAACGAGTTCGTCTGAGATGGGCCCGAAAACTCAGGTAATTTGATTAAATTATTTTTATTTAAATTTTTAATAATATTTAATTTTTAATAATAATAATAATAATAGTAACATTAAGTATTTTATTTGCATTTATACGGTTTCTATGGTAGAATTTAAGAATCAATTTTTAAAAAATAATAAAAGTTAAAAAATTCAATTTAGTATCAATTTTTACACGAATATTACACGAAAATATATATTAAAATAAACATTAAATGTTTAAAAATTATTTTAAAAATTATTTAAAAATTAATTAAGTTAAATTCGATTTTATTATGAATTAATTGATCAGCAAATTTGAATAAAGAATTAAAGAACGTTCCAATTAAACTTGGTAGCCGCTTCCAACGACACGAATATATTATCATAAATTATCATAAATTATTATAAATTATTTTAATCGGGCTGGAATGTCTGCAACGTCAGGGAGTCCGGAGGGGGAGGGAGGTGGAATCCGTGACGGATGACGTCACGATCATCCCTAATGTTTTGTTTTGACTTGCGGCTTTTTTCCTTAAAGAATTATTTTGCAAAATAATAATAATAATAATAATTATTATATTTTTATATATTATATTATTATTATTAATAATAATAATTATTATTTCTCGAAATTATTTGAAGGAAAAAAATATGCTGCGCTACAATTAAACGCTCAATTTGTCGTGATAAATGTTATCAAACGATTGCTTTTTTTCCATTTCCCGATGAGTGGCGCTCATGATGATGACGATGATTATGATGACGATGATAGTGGTGGTGATGATGATGACGACGATGATAGTGGTGGTGATGATGATGATGATGATGATGATGACGATGATGATGGTGATTGTGATGATGATGATGATAGCCTCCTGAATAAACATTGGCAGGTCTGTTCAGATTTCGATCGATGTCCCAGGCCAGGAACGGTTGTTTGAAATTCGGGGAGAAATTTAATTATGGAGACAAAAAATCAATCGATTGATTGATTTGAGGGGGGGAGTGAGTGAGTGGCTGGGTGAGTGAGTGAATGATTGAGTGATGGAGCAAGTGAGTAAATGAGTGAGTGAGTAGATGAATGAATGAATGAATGAATGAGCGAATAATACTTCAATTCCGCTGATGAACAAACGGTCTTTTAAATTTTTATTCGCATTTTTAAAGTTTTTAATCATATGCAGACATGTTAAGACGTTTACGTATGCAGGCCATTGTTTTCATCATCGATACCATTTTATGATATTGATGATAATGACGACGACGACGACGATGACGACGATGATGTTGATCACGATGATAATGATACCCTAAAAAGAGGGGACGTTAAATTTTGCTATGATATTAGCTGTTAATCGTGACCAAAATCTCAGCCGCAGCTACAACGACTCGACTACGACGTGTCGACTCGGTAGCTGCTGTGGTTTTTGTCGCCGGAGCGCTCTTTCATGACTAAGGAATAATTGAAGGTAGCGATCCTCATGGAATTTCATCCAGGAGTTGAAAAGGTATCCGCTTCAGTGCATGCCCACGTGTTATGGGTCAAATTCGTTTACATAGTTATACCCCCTAAGTTTGTAGAGGGAAAGGTTATTGAGTGCCTTTTCGGACCCTTACGAGGTATAAAGGGAAGGTATGTAGGGTGTGATTGGCTGCGTTCTGGCTTACTCTGGACCGACTATTCTCGCCACTACCCAATGGATTAAGTACATTCTCATGATAATACCTATAGGTCTGTAGATAATATAGATACATATAAAACAAGAGAGAGAGAGGGAGGGAGAGAGGGAAGGTTCTTAAGTGCTTTTATATATTTCTAGGGTATGGAATGGCGAGGGAGGGGTTGCCAACGACTTTGGGACGGCGCACCCTGGTATGGAGAGATGGAAGGAATTTTAGCGGGAATGAGAGCAGACGAAAATGGTTTCTTATATTCGAAACAGTTGAGGTGTTAAATGTTCTGAAAGGCGTTTTAGGTTTGTTTGTTTGTTGTTTGTTGATTTTTTTTTTGCTGTTGGCTCTTTATGTGGCTCCGAAGGTCTTTATAAGTTTGTCTCTTTGTACGTTCGCATGCTGTTCCATGTCCGTGTGGCACCGCTTGCCTGTTTTGCATGAAATTTATCCTGTGTCAGGTATGATGCTGACTGGAACTTTGGATAGCTTTGTAGAAAAAAGAATGTTCTTATTCCGTCAATAATAACCTTAGTTTAATTTCTTAGGGGATTTCTTTAAGGGTTAGGGAGTAGTGGCTCGGTAGAGGAGAAGAAGGATAGGGTAGATAGGGTACTGTTAATTGAGATCTACTACTCTAAGCGAGTGAAAAACGAATGCCTGAGAAAAATAGCGGGAATACTTTTGAAGGATTAAGAAAATATTTCTTTAAAAATAAAAAAAAAAAGAGAGAAAGAAAATAGTTTTTCGCAAAAAATAAAAATCAACTTTTTCCTGCCAAGGGTTTAATTTGAAAACGGATGGATGCTCTGACGTCATAGGGAGAGAGGCGACATGTGGAAAGACCTCTTGAGGAATATAAAACGCTCATCATCATTATTATTATTATTATTATTATTATTATTATTATCGTTAGAAAATTAATTGATATCATTACTAGACCAATTAAATTTCTAACCAATAATCTCCAACAATATCATCACGTCATAGTTATTATACTGTTATTAATGCTGCAATGCATGTTATAACATTTATTATTATTACTATTATTATATTTTATTATTATTATTGTTATTATTGCCGATTTAATTCAATTTAAAGGCTCGTTGCATATGATTGCTTTGATTAAAATTTATGATCGCTTTCTCAAGAACTTTACAAAATTTTTCTTTTCTCTCACAATCAGTCGAAAGTCCTTTGAGTGAAGCCGCTTCTAAACGATTTCCTTTTCCTGTTTCGACTACAGCCGACTGCCGAGACTGCTAGCGCCGCGACTACATTAGCGACTGCAACATCGACTGCAGTAGCGACTCGCCTGAAGCTCATCACACTCTTGGTTCTGAAATCTATTTCGGGCCTTTCACAGGCTTGGAAAATCCAGAATCTTTCCAGACATGAACCCAAGCTCGACGCACAATTTCTCCTTCATGGACGACAAGGTCTCTGACTGCTTAAAATCCATCTGGTCTAAAGCCATAGTGTTCGAATCCCACCCTAGCTACTCGACGTGCCATCGATGTGCCCTGACAATGTCGAAGAACTTTGAAGAAGGACATTCCTTCGTCTGTGCTACTGAATCTGGGCTAGGAGTCAGAGGCAATACGGGCCGGCATGTTGTCGCTCGTCACTTTTTCTCGATCTATACCGACCGCACCAGCTGCACGGGCGACGCCGGCGACATTCGTCATCGGCAATTTATCGTCATCTACCTCATAACGTCAAAATCTCGTCTACAATTCAGCACTTGTGGCTGCCAGTGCCACGAGAGGCCACACAACAGCCTGCAAACCTATCTAGTCTTCCGCCGTCACAGGAACCATCATCGCCCTCTTCATCATCACCACCATCATCACCATCACCGGCTTCTACCATCGCCAACGGCCTTAGACGGCTCGGAGGCGGTAAAGAGGCGGCCGGAAATACAATCTTCGAAGGACCTAAGTACGGGAGGTTTCGAGGCTGCAACAATACGTGACCGTCATCATCACCATCGTCGTCATCATCACCATCGTGACCATGGTGACCATCGAAACCACGGACTTGATGCTGATGACAGCCAACAAATTTCACAGGAGGGCATCGGCAGTATTGAACCTCGTCCAATAAGCCTCCGATGGGGTGCTAGAAGCAGCCATGGGCTGCTAACAACCCGGTTGGGTCAATGCCCCGACTCCCGTGACTCCGGGGTTTGTCTGGCTAGTCCGTGTCGCAGAGAATCCCACTGGCCGGTTGCTCTGACCTCCGAATTATCAGCAGTTGCCCCAGTATGGCCGGTTCAGTCGACATCGTCGATAGTTCTGTCGATGTGTCGCTCGGAGTCGTCCGGCCGAGAATTTCAGCTTTACATTCTACACGTGCCTACCTCAGCGCTGACGTCATCGTCGTATTCGTCGTCGTCATCAAGAATTTCGAATTTTCTGATTTCGGATTTTCGAGACTTACTCGCTACGAAGAGGATGATGATGATGACGATGCCGTTGATGGTGATGATGGTAATGATGAGGATGGGTAGGAAGGCTGCTATGGTGAGCTTTGGCCGCGTCTTGTGCTGCCAGTGTCCAGTCGACTTGAACTTCGACGATTTGGTCGTCAGTGTAGTAACGGCGACGGTGGCGGCAGACGATGTCGTTGTTGAATCCCCTATCATCCATCGGCAGTCCAGACATCCGCACGACACTAGGATGTCGGGGTCACTCGGTCTTCTTCTCCGATATATCGAGCTCCAGTGCTATCCTTCAGCATCGTCATCATCATCACTTCTTTTCTCATCATCGTTATCATTACCGTCCTTGACGGTATCATCATCATCGCCGACGCCAAATGAAACCGATTCAATTGCCCATCCTTCGAGATCCGAGGAGAAACTATCCGAATCATTGTCTTCTCACGACGACGGCGGCGACGACTACTTCTGCGTTTGCGATCACAACTGCCACAGCGACTTTATGGTCATCAATCGCCCGACGAGACGGACGGCTAAAATTGACAAGAGTTTCGGTCGCATCTCTTCGATTGACCTGCTTCTCTGCTTCTCGTTCCTCTACCAGCTGCTGGTGACTTTCTGCAGCCGAAGAAGTCGTGGCTACATTGACGATCATCTAGACGGCGACCAGAGCGATTCTAGTCGGACACCTTCGCTAAAGGGCGTGAGAAGACCAATGAAAGAAATCTGCCACGACCACCACAAAACGACCTCTTCAGAGCCAATTTTGAATCGTACCGACGAACCTCGTCTCTTTTCAAGTGACCAACGGGGCTTGGGTAATGGTCGGATGCCCCCCTGGAGGTTAGGAAGAAACATCTGGAGCCTTCCGGTGCTACTGTGGTGAGTGTATTTTCTTTTTCTCGCGCCGGTGCAATGTCGTAAAATATGAGGCGCCTTTGATGGTGTCGGTTCTGGTGAGTGAGTGAGTGAGTGAGTGAGTGAGTGAGTGAGTGAGTGAGTGAGTGAGTGAGTGAGTGAGTGAGTGAGTGAGTGAGTGAGTGAGTGAGTGAGTGAGTGAGTGAGTGAGTGAGTGAGTGAGTGAGTGAGTGAGTGAGTGAGTGAGTGAGTGAGTGAGTGAGTGAGTGAGTGAGTGAGTGAGTGAGTGAGTGAGTGAGTGAGTGAGTGAGTGAGTGAGTGAGTGAGTGAGTGAGTGAGTGAGTGAGTGAGTGAGTGAGTGAGTGAGTGAGTGAGTGAGTGAGTGAGTGAGTGAGTGGTGAGTGAGTGAGTGAGTGAGTGAGTGAGTGAGTGAGTGAGTGAGTGAGTGAGTGAGTGAGTGAGTGAGTGAGTGAGTGAGTGAGTGAGTGAGTGAGTGAGTGAGTGAGTGAGTGAGTGAGTGAGTGAGTGAGTGAGTGAGTGAGTGAGTGAGTGAGTGAGTGAGTGAGTGAGTGAGTGAGAGAGTGTGAGTGAGTGAGTGAGTGAGTGAGTGAGTGAGTGAGTGAGTGAGTGAGTGAGTGAGTGAGTGAGTGAGTGAGTGAGTGAGTGAGTGAGTGAGTGAGTGAGTGAGTGAGTGAGTGAGTGAGTGAGTGAGTGAGTGAGTGAGTGAGTGAGTGAGTGAGTGAGTGAGTGAGTGAGTGAGTGAGTGAGTGAGTGAGTGAGTGAGTGAGTGAGTGAGTGAGTGAGTGAGTGAGTGAGTGAGTGAGTGAGTGAGTGAGTGAGTGAGTGAGTGAGTGAGTGAGTGAGTGAGTGAGTGAGTGAGTGAGTGAGTGAGTGAGTGAGTGAGTGAGTGAGTGAGTGAGTGAGTGAGTGAGTGAGTGAGTGAGTGAGTGAGTGAGTGAGTGAGTGAGTGAGTGAGTGAGTGAGTGAGTGAGTGAGTGAGTGAGTGAGTGAGTGAGTGAGTGAGTGAGTGAGTGAGTGAGTGAGTGAGTGAGTGAGTGAGTGAGTGAGTGAGTGAGTGAGTGAGTGAGTGAGTGAGTGAGTGAGTGAGTGAGTGAGTGAGTGAGTGAGTGAGTGAGTGAGTGAGTGAGTGAGTGAGTGAGTGAGTGAGTGAGTGAGTGAGTGAGTGAGTGAGTGAGTGAGTGAGTGAGTGAGTGAGTGAGTGAGTGAGTGAGTGAGTGAGTGAGTGAGTGAGTGAGTGAAGGAGGGAGAGAGCCTAAGCCTTTTCTCGGGTCAAAACTATGAAAGACAACCATTCCTTAACCCTACCCATTAGGAAGCACCGAAATTGAACCAGAACGTTTCCAGGAATGTTAGGTCCGCATTTTCACGGCACCCGACGATTGCTGACGTTTGTCGTACCTTGTCGCTGTATGTCGCCACTGTGGTCCTTAAAAGAACGTTTACGTGTATCGGTTTAATTCCACGGATGGGTGGTTTTATGGATGGGTGGAAGGATGAATGGATCGAGAAGGCGCCACTGGTATGGCCTAGACGCTGCGCAACACTGTAAATTAGCGCTAGGTGAATGCGCCATAAATCCAACTTTGAGGTCGGTAAAGCAACGCAAACCTTTGGAAATCATCTTCCTTTTGTACTCCATCTCTCCTGCCATATCATCGCTCAACTCAGCGTTCGCCTGCCTCCTATTGAACGTACGTGTTAAGGTCTGCGCTCGTGCGCACCTGCTCTCGTGCGCGCAATTACGTCCGTGAATGTCTGGATATCGCGGTGCTGGGGAAAAGGCTTTCATGTGAGCGACAAGGCGACCTACGCAGCAATCAGAGAGGAGAAAGTCTGACGAAATAATGGTAAAGGTGGAGAACCGTAGGATCACAGCCCCTCCGTCCGTCCGTCCGTCCATCTTTCCGTTCTGCTCTAGAGGGGAGGCAGTGAGGACGGGGCAGGGAGGACCCTTGAATCCGGGACTCTGTTTCAAAAGGGAAAACAAAAGAAGGGTCTTTTTTTTTCTAAATCGTCTCGTCATTCTCAAAGTTCTGAAGGAGCAGAAAAGCACTAAGCTCGCACACGCACACACGCATACACGCACACACACACACGTGCTCGTCCCTTACACACGCACACACATCATGTCACATTTTGAGGTCGATTGTCACACTCTTAATAAAGATTTAACTCTGCTCAGAATGCTAGAGAAGCGTTCAATCCATTTATCCATTCAGTCATTCTTTCATTCATACATTTTTTTCATTCATTCATTCATTCATTCAATCACTTTATCTTTCATTCATCTTTTCATTCATGAATCTTCATTCATATATTCATTCGTTCATCAATCCATCCATCCATCCATTCATTCGTTCATTCATTCATTCATTCATTCATTCATTTATTCGTTCATTCATTCATACATTCGTTCGTTCATTCGTTCATTCATTCATTCATTCATTCATTCATACATTCGTTCATTCATTCAAGATTTTTGGCGAATCTTCTTCCATTCATATCCTTGCCATTCTCGTGTCACGTTGTGCACATCACTTTTTTTTTATTTCTCATAAATTTTTCAGCATTAATTGAATGATATTAAGTATCAAATAATTATAATAATAATAATAATAAATAATAATAATAATAATAAATATTAATATTATATTGATGTCATTATTAGTGAATTAATTTTTAATTCCTGCCTTATTCACGGTATACGTGTGTCGTTACGAAATCAAAAGGGGGGATAAATGGATGTAAATAGATGGATGGATGGATGAATGAATAAATGAATGGACGGACGGACGGACAGACAAATGGACGGGCGGATAGATGGACGGATGGAAAGAATGACGAAAGGATGGAGTAGGCGTTGAGAGACGGGTGGACGGATGGAAACCCTTCTGTCCAGGGACAACAGGGACAAAACAAAAGGGACTGTGGGTGACACCCCCCCTAGCGATGAGATGGGCGGAGAGATGATGACTTTGAATTGAAGAGGGTATGTAATCAGCCGGGATAATATGTCAAGTGTTTTTCAGAATGCTCAGAAGAAAGGCAGAGCAATTAGCGAGCCTAAGAATAGGATATGTACTAAGCTGACTCGATGTCTACTCGTACTGTTCATCGTCTGCCTCTTTTGATCCGTGCGACCTTCATCTATTCATTCATTTGACTGCCTGTAAATACGCTCATACACCTATAAATCCAGGTATCCATGCATTTGTTCAACAGCCCGTTGGATGATTCCATCCATCCATCCCTTTCATTCATTTATCTATCCGTTCATTCATTCATTTATCTATCCATTCGTTCATTCATTCATTTATCCATTCATTTATCCATTCATTCATTCATTCATTTATCTATTCATTCATTCATTTATCTATTCATTCATTCATTTATCTATTCATTTATTCATTTATCCATTCATTCATTCATTTATCTATCCATTCATTCATTCATTCTCATCCATAGTCAGCATCGTAAAATATCGGAATGCGTCAATGAAAGATTTTTTTTCAAAAACACCGAAAATGAGTTTTTAATTCGACGATTTTGGATGTGAATTTCAAATAAATAAAAAAAACTCCCATTCTTAATCGAAAATGCGTGAGGATAAAAATAATTATTTTTATTTTTATTATTATTTTTTCAAATTGAAATTCAAAAATTTGAAATAAAAAGCGTTGCGAGAATGACATTTTTCGCAGCAACGGGGGATCAGACACGACATAGCTGGGTGGATGGGTGGATGAATGCCCGAAGGGATAGATGGTTGGATGGATAGACGGATATGTGGGTTGGTTGTTGTATGGGTAGATGGATGACCAAAGGGATAGATGGTTGGATGGACGGACGGATCTGTGGGTGGGTGGATGGGTAGATGGATGCCCGAAAAGATAGATGGATGGATGTGTGGATATGCGGATGGGAGGAGCGCTATACAAATGGAAAGCGCTTCTGACGCTCTGCAAATGGCGCTACTTAAGTGAACTAGAAATCCAAGGGCACCTGTCACGTTCTGCACGCATGAGTGGTCGCCTCCAACGCATGGATGGCCGAGTAGTGACGCTAACGAGCTGGACAATTGATTACATTGTGAACGGGATGGAATCTGGAATATCTTCCAGGCGTCCATCTGTTCTTGTTGGAATCAATGGAATGCCATGTGCACATGAAACGTTGTCTAACTTTCCACGAGAGATTGATGGACTGATGGAAAGATGCGCGGAAGGATGGTTTAGTGGATGGATAGATAGACAGACAGATGGAGAGGTAAATAGATGGATGGGTCTATCAATAGGTAGATAGATTCAGAGATTGAAGAGTGGATGGATGGAGCGGTCGGTTGAAAGATGGATGATCTGTAGACATATGGAATGCTGGATAGATAGCCGAATGGATGGCTGGATGAATGAATGAATGAATATGTTTATGGATGTTGCCAAGCAGTTGAAATGTTCCTCGCACCCCTTTCTCCCTCACCCAGCTCGGATATTCGTTCTACTCATTCACCAGGCCATCACTCCTTCCATCAATCCTTAATTTATGCGCGGCGGACCTCCCCCGATGCCGTTCTGATGCTTTTATTTTATAAGCCGAGGACTTTTTCAACTCTTCGAAACATTCCGCCGACATTGGGGACTGTCTCTCGTTCATTCGGCGTTAATTCATTCCAGAACAGCTTGAGATCGATGGGGTTTTGGACGAATCGATGAATGACTGAATTGAATGGTTGGTTGAATGAATGGATGTATGGGCGGACGGACGGACGGACGGATGGATGACATGGATGGACGGACATATAGACGAATGAATCGATGAATGGAAGACCGAGTTTCATGGATGAGTGGCTGGATAAGTGGATAGGCTTTCAAATGCCCATGGATAGTACGGATTAAGACCTGACGATGGTTGGAAGGAAAGGCGGAGGAATGAAAGACACAGTTCGAACCGAGACATAAAGAGGTCTTTGAGAAAATCAAACAGAAAAAAAAAGGAGGGGGAATTAAGTAAATCGCTCATGATCGGTGTCACTTGACTCGATTATAGCGAAGACGAAGACGACGACGATGCGATTATTATTATTATTATTATTATTAGTAGTATTATTATTATTATTATTATTATTATTATTATCATGATGATGAAGATGACAATGATGATAATGATGATGATGATGATGACGACGACGATGCGATTATTATTATTATTATTATTATTATTATTATTATTATTATTATTATTATTATTATTATTATTATTATTATTATTATTATTATTATTATTATTATTATTATTATTATTATTATTATCATGATGATGAAGATGACGAGGATGATGATGATGACGACGACGATGATGGGGCTCCGTAAAAATTGTTGCGACGATGACGATGACAGCTCTGAGTACGTACCTCAGTAAGGGATTTATTATCGCTCGCGTGGTGGCAATAAAAAAACATCCAAACACTTAAATTATTACACGTTATTATTATCATCAATGTCAATAATAATAATAATAACAAAATATGACATTGATAATAATTTACAATTGTCATATTTACACTTGTCATTATTATTATTATTATTATTATTATTATTATTATTATTATTATTATTATTATTATTCATTGAAACAGTAATAATAAGAGAAATAATAAGAGCAATAAAACAAATAAACAATCAAAGATGGCGACAGGCGGAATTACTAGCGGCGGCAATAAATAAGAGTCTGACGTCCTGCAAACGACACGGCAATCAGACGGTAGCCATTCGTCAACTCCTCCTTTTCTCCTCCGTTCAGTCGATCTCTCGCCACTCATTCCCCCATTCCTCCCCATGCCCTGCCTTGCCCACGCCAACTTACCCCAGTTCCACCCTTCTGGCTTACCCAATGGACGTTGCCTTGGGTAGGGACCCCCTTCTGGTTATGGTTGACTGGGGTGTTGACCCCCTCTTTCAATAATAGCTCGTATATCGCTTTTGATATCTGATTTGAATTCTATTTTATTGCATATTTAGTTTAATCCTGAATAATTACTGGGGCAATTGGCCCTTCCCTGACCAATAGTCGATGTGGTCTCGCGATCGGTCAGCAGCTGGTAACCCACCGATGGTTGCGTGTAAGCTATCCCTTCCCGATGCCAGGTTTCGAACCCACTGCCTCCGGATCAGACTAGAGCCCTACGGACAGATTTCGGCCGATAATAAAGAAGTCGTTCAATTGGCGTAGCGTGACAAGGCATAAATCAGGCAATTGTATCGCACCCTCGCGCTCGCTGCAATACAAGAGCAACAGCAATGATGATGATGATGATGGTGGTGATAATAATACCAATAATAATAGTAATAATCATAATAATAATAATAATAATAATAATAACAATGACAATATAATTAACAGCGCCTATAACGTCTTTAGCAATACCAACCTTTGCACTTTCGAATCGACAATCTACCTTTTCTAGGAGTTGAACGAGGGACCCCTCGGCTCTGACTCCATGTTGCCGACAGATGATGCTGCAGACGTCATTACACTCGAGAGACCCCGCTATAATTGGGTCAGAGCCATTTTGTAGGCGTGGCTTCAAAAAGATTTCATACCCTTTGGCTTTGTATTTTTTTTGTTTTTATTTTTTTTTTTATATTCCGCAAATACACCAGTTTTTGATCCAAGTTTGAGGATTGTAATTGATGTAGTTGATGCTGTTGTTTGTAGTTGAAGACGACGACGACGACGACGACGATGATGATGATGATGATGATGATGGTGTTGGTGGCAGCTTGGAGGACACAATTAGTCACTGGAGAAGAATGTGGTTATATTGTTATTAATAATATATCATCACTATATACTGCAATGATAATATAATAATGTTATTATTATATTATATTTGTTATATTATATTATATAATATATATAACAATGTTATTACTATATTATCAATGCAGTATATAGTAATATTATATTTATTATTATTATAAAATCTAAATATTGTTTGCATAACACATATATGGTTGCAATATTAAAGTCAATATTTCTATTGTTTGTAAAGTTAATTGTTCTTTCTACGTCTATGGGCGGATAATTACCTTTAATGGTAACAACTCTTATTATTATTATTATTATTATTATTGTTATTATTATTATTATTATTATTATTATTATCTTTTTTAAATCCTCATCGTCGTCATCGTCATTTTGAAACGTCTTTATTTATGAGTAGTCCGTCCCAGCAATAAAAAATGAAAAGTCGAAACGACTTTGAAGGTTCTTTCGGATTATTATGGTTATTATATTATTATTATTATTATTATTATTATTATTATTATTATTATTATTATTATTATTATTATTATTATTATTATTATTATTATTATTATTATTTATTTTTTTTGATCCACTTGTGATAGCTTCTAGTTAGGCAAGTCTCGACCAAATCAGACACTTCGTTAGCATATAAATAACCATGTGAATAGTGATGATGATGATGATGATGATAATAATAATTAATAATAATAATGATAATAATAATAATAATACGATAATAACTATCTTTAACTACGTTATAATATTATTGTTATTATTATTATAAAATTAAGGATAATGTAATGTGGATTATATATTATCAATTATAATTATTATTATTAATGTTATTATTGGTACTGTTGTTATTATTTTTTATGTTTTTCAAATTGTCGCTTTGACTTTCTCGTCGTGAATAAGCATTATTCTATTGTTGATAACATTATCGAAGTCGAAGAAGACGTTTGAACACCTTGATGATGATGACGACGATGACGATGACGACGATGACGATGATGTCGATGATGACGACGATGATGAGAGTCGTGGTATCACCTGCACTGCTCACCTTTCTATTAACCATAGAAAGATAGGAAGGTGGATGAATAAACGAATGAATGATTGATTGATTGACTGACTGACTGGATGAATGAATGAATGAATGAATGAATGAATGAATGAATGAATGAATGAATGAATGAATGATTGATTGAGTGAATGATTGAACAATCGAATGAATGAATGAATGAATTGAATTTAAACCGACGCTTGACACTTAAGGACATCAACATGTCTCAAAGTCAGCGATGTAAAGTCTTATTTTTAGAAGCAAGTCAAAGGTGAAAACTTTGAGATAAGTAGACTCTTGATGGTGGACTGATGAACGTTCAGGGAGAAATTGAAAGATTCAAAAATCTTAACGAGGTTTTGGCCGCGTGTTTGAGGTCTTTTTGGCAAGTACCTGCTAGGCCGGTGTTAATGCTGCCTTCCAATTATCGTCAATGCCGTCTGTCTGTGTGTCTGACTGAGTGTTTATGTGTGACTGTCTCTCGCTCTCTCTCTCTCTCTCTCTCTCTCTCTCTCTGTCTCTCTCTCTGTATGTGTGCTTGTATGCATTCGTGAACACGTATGTGAATTTCCTTTTCGTCTGTCTTTGCGTTGCATCGTCTTTCTAGTTCGGGGTTTGTATTGTTTTGTATCACCCGATCTCAGGCCACTCAGTTGAATAGATTAGTTTGTGTCACGTTCTAGTCGCTGCCTGGAAAGCACCTTATCTGTCAATCCATCCATCTATCCGTCCGTCCGTCCCCCATCCATCCATCTATCCGTCCATCCATCCATCCATCCATCCATCCATCCATCCATCCATCCATCCATCCATCCATCCATCCATGAAGTGTCACATACTATTCCAGTTCCGTCACTCATTTCCACCATTATTCCTGTTGGTCTACCACCTGCATATCATCGTAGTGTCACCTGGCGATTGATTGATTGACTGACTGGTTGATTGACTGGCTGATTGATTGGTTGATTGGTTGATTGATTGATTGGAATTTTTTTTAACTCCTACTGGTAGCTTAAAATCTTCAATGTTTAAATAGTCCGGTATTTTATCGTTTGCTGAGAAAGGCAGTAGATGTCACGGTATTGCATTCATTGGAGTGGAATGGTGAGTGGAATGAAAGATGGATCTGTGGGTGGACGGGCGGATAGATGGACAGACGGAGGAATGGATGAATGGGTGGGTGGATAGATGAATGAATAAATAAATGACTTGGTACTCTGCTCTGGTTGCTGTTGCGACAATGTTGGGTTCGAATCCAGTTGGTGACACGAATATTCTGTAAATTTAAATTATTAAAATAAAATATTATTAAAAAAAAAAATAAAAATAAAACAAAAGAAAGCAAATATAGGAGAGCAATTGAAAATCAAGGAGATTTCGACTCGAAAATTATAAATGATCTCGCATAGATAAATGAATTCATTTCAAGTACTTTGTGGGCTTTTGGCAGATTGGACCACTTTAAGCTGAAAAATTGAAAATCTGTACTGCTCAGGTATTCCTGTCATCCGCGGTATTTTCTGAATCACGACCGACCGGGTACTCGCCTTCGTCGTACGGAGGTTCTCTGTACGCGTAGTACGCATTGATTAACTGATTACGGATTAAGTACAAACAGATTAATGGCTAATCGATCGAATCTATTAGCAAGAATTTCAATCTCACTTTAAAGCCAGCAATTCACTCTGGTTTCACTCTGGTTTCACTCGCTGACTTGTCTTTAAGTCGAAATAGTTAAGTCGGGATAAACAGCGAACAAATTTGCAAAAAAAAAAATTGATAGAAAACATGCAAAATATGCAAAACTTGCAAACATACATTTCTCTGCTTCGACCGCAAACAAACCCGTTCAAAGCAGAAACCTTAGCCGACAAACAGAGCGACAACAAACAAAGCAGAAACAAAATCAATGCATATACAATCTCAGTTCTCAATCTGCAGCTTTTCTGCCCAGCATTTACGAATATCTCGGTACGCGATTTCTTCGCCTCGACCTAACCGTCCAGGGTTCAACTCCTAGAGCGAGATTATTAAAAAGGCGTCTGATCTTCTGGGAAATCTCGCCGGGCGGCCCCCAAGGGTAGTCCGGCGGATTTGGACGGACACCTGCTTGCCGATCGCCGTGGGTGGTCCGGGCGTCGGCATTCAAAAAAGGAGGCTCGGAACTCAGAAAATTCAGAAGTTGCGGGATCTCAAGAATTGAAGTTATTTCGCCAATGAATAGAATTCATTACGAACTGGGCGGACAGATGGACGGATGGACGGACGGATGGATGGATGGATGGATGGATGGATGGATGGATGGATGGATGGATGGATGGATGGATGGATGGATGGATGGATGGATGGATGGATGGATGGATGGATGGATGGATGGGTGGATGGATGGATGGATGGCCAGACGGACGTAACGACGGCTGGATGAATAGACGCATGGATGTCCAAGAAAAGACGACAGATGTCTCTTTCCAATGGTCCTCAAATTGGCATCACAGCGGAATACTGGAATTGGTCTGATAGAATTTTGTGGAGTAGGTACTGATAAGGATAACAGCAACAATAACAATAACAACAACACTAATAATAATAATAATAATAATAATAATAATTCGGTTGCAAGAGTCGTCGTCGTCGTCGTCATCGTAGTCGGTCATGATAATCTGCCACAAATAGACCTGCAAATTGCTCAATCAAGTTTCTGATTAGCAGCTCATAATTAATTCTGGGTGGTATCCAGGTTACCGGTAAGCAGGGGCTGTAATATCGATACTACTCTGTCGGTAATCATGACGATGATGATGATGATGATGATGGAGGAAATGAAGACGACGACGACGATGATTGCGATGTAAATCATACTTTGTGCTAATGTTCATTTGTAATACTTCGAAGATATTACCTCTAAAATCATAACATTTATTATCATCACTATCATGCTATCACGATCATCATCGTCGTCGTCGTCGTCATCATCATGGATGTCATCGTCGTCGTCGTCGTTGTTGTTTTTGTTGTTGTTTATTGTCGTCGATTAGAAAAGCTTGCGTGGTTTTTAGAACCCTTAGATGTTGAACATAAGAAATTATTTCCCGAATTATTCAAGTTTTTATTCTCTAATATTTTTTTTTTTAAATTTCAAACAAATAAAAATTAAAAATCAAACGATAAAAATTAAAAAGATTTCAAGAGAATGTTTTAGTAAACAAATTACGAACAAATATTTCCGAAGAAGAAGAGTGGTTCAATTGTACGTGGTTTCGTCTTGATTTTGCTCAACTAACTCTGGTTACGTGGAATCAGACATTTTTGAATATATTTTATCTTTTTATCTGATAAATACATGCGAAACTGAATGTCAATCACTCGTACGACTGAATAATTTATGCAAATAATAATCATAAATAACAATAATAATAATATTATTATTATTATTATTATTATTATTATTATTATTATTATTACTGAGTAACAGAGGTATGTTGCATTTATTATTATCATTATCATTATTATTATTATTATTATTAAATAGTTATCTGATTAACTTTAATTTTACAAATAAATTAAATCTAATTAATGAGGTTTTGATACTTTAAATTTTTCTATTTGTTTCTATTTTTAAATGTTTTGTTTACATTTCTAGCCTGGCCTTGTTCACTCTCTGCTCGGTAGACGGAGGCAATGTACCAGAGGTATGTTGACCTATGAACTTCAGTATTAACAACAGTAATAATAATAATAATAATATAATAATAATAATAATAATAATAATAATTATATAATAATTATTATTATTATTATTATAATGCAATTAATAATAACATCAGTTATAATTAGATTTTGTAGTTTTAATAATCATAAGTAATAGCAACTATTATAGTTTTAATTGCATCACGGTTGTCTTTAAAATTGCATTTATTATTATTATTATTATTATTATTCTTATTATTATTATTTAAATATTTATTTTATAGTTA
>CM067527.1:1095000-1230000 GCA_034509925.1 Hirudinaria manillensis
TATTATTATTATTATTATTATTATTATTATTGTTATTATTATTATTATTATTATTGTTATTATTATTATTATTATTGTTATTATTATTATTATTATTATTATTATTATTATTATTATTATTATTATTATTATTACTATTACTATTATTAATATCATTATTATTATTATTATTATTATTATTATTATATTGATTATTATTATTTTACTCATTGTTTAGCACCAGTGCTACTCGTGAATAATTTTGAAATTAAAGTAAAAAAAAAAATTAAAATTAAAATTAAAGTGAAAAAATTATTTTTAATGTCGCCATGCTCCCCACAGACATCCCCAATATTGATTGAACTCTTAATAAACGACTATTGCCACCAGGTGGCACTGCTTCGTGTGATGTCGGTTGAGAGGATATCGATTAAATAATATGAAATGTTGTCAAGACAAAGGTGATGATGACGACGACGATGATGATGACGACGACGACAACGACGATGATGATGATGACGTCAACGCTCTTGGCACATTTAGTATATTAATATTATTAATATTAATAATAATAATAATAATAATAAATAGCAACGAGTGTTATGCCAGTAATGATAATGATCACTTTTGGCAATTGTTATTATTATAAATATCATTAATTAATTTGACTAGTAACATTAAGTTGTCGATGGTGACCCTCACGGGATCACGGCAGACGATAATATATATCCATATGTCGGTTGAAACTAAACATTAACCGAAGCCCTACTCATTGTCACTCATAGTCATCTTTACCATCGTCGTCATCGTCATCACCACAGTCATCATCGCCATCGTCATCATCACCAGCACCTGCACCATCATCGGATACCATATAAACTAAGCACCCCCTAAATGGAAATGCACGTAGATATAAGCGAGATAAAACGAAATCAACGTTATTACTTGGGGGACTACGGCGTGGCACTGGCTGCCCCATCCTCCTTCTCCTCCCTCATCCATGTCATCATCATCATCGTCGTCGTCATCACCATCATCGTCGTCGTCGTCACCATCATCGTTACCATCACCACCTCATCCGGATCACGTGCACGACTGGCCAGCGTTGTTATGGTCATTGGTCAACTCTTCCGGGAATAAAATCCTGACAGTTCCTGAATTTTAAATTTATTTTTTTTCTTTTGAACAATTAATTAAATTTGAAATGTCAAAGTAATTTTTCTAAAAGTATTTTATAATGATGATAAAATAAATTTAATAAGGAAATTTAAATATTTAATATTAAAATGTGCAAACCAATATAAGTTTTTTAACAATATAAATATGAAAACATTAACCATAAAGTAAATTCACACATTATTATTATTATTATTATTATTATTATTATTATTATTATTATTATTATTATTATTATTATTATTATTATTATTATTATTATTATTATTATTATTATTATTATTGTTATTGTTATTGTTATTATTATTATTATTATTATTATTATTATTATTATTATTATTATTATTATTATTATTATTATTATTATTATTATTATTATTATTATTATTATCATTAATTATATCAACCTGATAAAGCATAACATGACCAACGAAGGTAATAAATAAAAACCCAGCGTATTATTAATAAGTTCTCCGCTAGGCAACGATGACGTCATAACCTGATTTTCAATTCGCAAAATGGCAGCCCATTTGAAGCTCATTTTTATATCCTGGATGAGTGGAATATTGGCCAACGGTAATTTATTACGTAATACCTTGTTTGGTAATCGATGTATCTTTTAAGGTGCCGAGATTTTAATGCATTGTGATTTGTTACTTTCCATAGAAACCTCAATATGTACATGACGAGTGTAAACTCTGATTTCAATGTTAACATTTAGTAGCAAATCGTGGCGAGGCAATCAGATTTAATCCATAAATTTAATATAAGTATATAAATGTATGTAGAAACATTTACATACTGAAGATAGAGAGTGAAATTGGTCACGGTAAATCGTGCTATGTAAGTTGGCCATAAGAATCGTGGTCAGAATTGGTCAGAATCAATAATAGAATCTTTAAATATGAATTCGAGTTAACAATTTTGCAAATCAATCGAAAATCCCATACTACACCTACCCATGTTTCCCCATCAACCAAATGTGATAGCCATCTATAAAGGATACTTACAAAAAAAAAGGGCCCATTTCTAATTCAGCTATTGTCCACATTCGGCTTAAAAATAAAAACCATTGCCTGAAATCATGGCTTTTATTTCAGACTACGTGAGAATGTGTTACTACACCAACTGGTCACAGAACCGGGAAGAATTCAAATTCTACCCTGAAAATATCGACCCTGGCCTTTGCACCCACGTCGTGATGGCGTTTGGCAGGTTGGATGGAAACCATTTGGTCGTTCCAGAGCTGAGAGACGATGTTAAGGAATCTGCTACAGGAATGTGAGGCTGTTATTTTTGCTATAATTGATGATGTTATATTGATAATGATTATTTTTATTATTATTATTATCACTTACTGTTTAAGGTATCATTGATAACAACATGATAACCCTAACCCATTTAGCATCACAATCAGCATAGCAAAAACACTTTTTTTCTACATTTACATCATTTGCTTATGCTTTATAAAGTTGATAATTAATATTTATTACAGTTTTAAATAATCTTATAATAATATCCTAATCCAACATTAAGAAATTGTGACGATTTCATTTATTTAGTGATCCTATTGAATAATGTACATTATAGTATAATGCATTCAACTCAGCCATCAAAGGCTAACCGGTCTGAAGGCAAGGGCCAAAAACTTGAAAGTACTACTGGCGGTCTCGAACCGGGAGACCGGCACCGGCCCGATGACGGCCATGCTCTCTACGAAGCGCAATAGGTCAGAATTTATCAAGACAACGGTAGAATTTCTCAAGAAGGGCGATTTCGACGGATTGGATTTGGCTTTCCAGTATCCGGGTAGCAACGGGAGTCCCCTTGGTGACAAGCGGCGGTTTACACTCTTGGTCAAAGTTGGTTCCAAAATATTTGTTTCCATCTGTCAACTGAAATTCATGTCTCAGTGACAGAACAAAATGACTTAAAGTGGCACGGCAGTGTCTTTTTACCTAATAAATTTTATGAAATTATAACATAATTCTATTCCCAAAACAATTATGTTTATAATTTGAATAACCACAGTAAAAGAAATAAAGAAAATAATAATAATAATAATAATAATAATTAATAATAATAATATGAATTTATTTTAAGGAACTAAGCAAGGATTTCCGCAGAGAGAATCTCCTACTAACTGCGTCTGTTCCAGCGTTGGAGAAAGCTATTGTCAGGGGTTACCAGATCGACAGGATAGGAAAGTATGCGGTCAACTAGTAAGAGATGATGGCCCCATGATGGCCCCATGATGGCCAGTGAATGGCCCGATAGAGGGCCGGATGAATAGAGGGAATAGATGGATGGATAAAAGGATGTGTTGTCTTGCTCTAAATTATAAGCACTTATCGCAGAATGTTGAGGAGTTTATTTCTAATTTTATTCATGGTAAATAAATTAATACTGGAATTATTCGCTAAATTCAATCTAGATATTTGGACTTTGTAAACGTCATGACATACGGTTTTCACGACGGACGGAACAAAGCCACGGGCCACAATTCTCCCCTAAAGTCCAGCTCGGACGATACCCTATCCATAGTAAAGCCATATCATCCACAATTAAAAATAGCATAATAGATTCGTAATAGCCAATCAGATTATAACCAATGCGATAATAATGACTTTATTATTACATTTTGTAATATTAATAGCCATTTTCACTACCTCCATTTAGGACTGGGCAATGCAAAAATGGAGAGACGGTGGCATACCAGCCAAAAAACTACTGGTCGGCATGGCAGCGTACGGCAGGTGCTTCACTCTCTCCGACCGGTACCTGGACCGACCGGGAGCTCCGGCCACAGGTGCTTGTCCGGGTGGAAACTATACGAAGGAAGAGGGACTCTTGGCCTACTACGAGGTGATTGTTCTGATGAGATTCATTTACTAAACCGAGTTGAAAGTGAAACACTTGAACTTTGATGATGATGAAGAAGAAGATGATGATGATGGCATTATGGAATGATAATAATGGTGGAATGAAGGTGACGATGATGTCGACGACGATGACAAAGACATTGATTTATATTCGAATTATATTTACAATCAAATAAGCCGGATTTGATGACTTGATTAAGATGAAAATAAAATAATGTTGAATTGCAATTAAAACTATCAACGGTCTGCCATGGACTGCTGCCAGATTTGCACCCTGATCAGTGGACCGAATGTCAAGATGATACGGTCAGATGAAGAAGGAGTTCCATATGCAGTCTCCCAGTGGACATGGATTGGTTACGATGACGTCAAGAGCCTGACGAAAAAGGTGATTGCAAGCAGCAACAACAAAAATAATAAAATTATTATTCATTGCTACCGCCCCAGCTATCGTTACATGCCTTATTACCACTGTCGGTTAAATATTAATTCATTTGTAATCGTAATTATAGCTATGTTTATTGTAACATCGTCGTTGTCGTCATCCTCTCAGGTTCAGTACATCAAAAAGAACAATTTCGGAGGTTGGTTCTTCTGGGAATTATCTTTCGACGATTTCCTGGGTACCCAGTGTGGACAGGGCAAGTACCCCCTGCTGAAAGCCATAAACCGAGCCCTAGAAACAGTGCTCGACTCTGAAGATGAAAAGAAAATGGTCAAGAATAGCAAGAGGTTCTCTTGGTCCAGCCTCTTCGAATTTCTTTTTAGAACAAAGCGCACCGCTCAGAATTCAAACATAGCAAAACGCGACGATTTGAATCCAAACATAACAGCAATGTTCAGCAAGGTGTGCATCGGACTGAAGGAGGGTCGATACGTGGTTCCATACAATTGCAAGGCTTACGTAATCTGCAAGGATAACGTAACAGTTTTCGCCCTCTGCGACCAACGCAACGAATATTTCAGCGATACCAAAACGGAGTGTGTTTTCGAAAAAGAGTTATCTTACTCGAGGAGAAGGGAGTGCTTAATGTAAGCTTTTAGATTTCATTTTTCTTTCAAATTTTGATGATTTCTTTTTTATTCGAAAAAATAATAATAAAAAAAAAAAATTATTTTAAAAAATAAAAATAAAAACTTAAAGTAATCGAAGAGCTATTCAGTTTTGCGATATCTGTCTTTAATGTTACAAAAGTAACGTTAAAAAAGTAACGTTAATGTTAAAAAAGGCCGAATATCATTATTAGTATTATACTATCATACGCAGTCTCTCAGCAATTGGTCGTCATCATCATCACTGGCATTATTGTCTTTTACAAACCAATCTCGCAGAGAAATATCCACGGGTACTCCCGCAATGGACTTGATATGTCAGGAGAAAAAGATCGACGGCCATTATACTTTCCCGGGCGACTGTCGGACATACATCGTCTGTAAGGATGGCAAGGGAGATACAGACTACTGCCAACGCCACTACTTTTTCCACGAGCCTGAGAAGAAGTGTATTCCAGAAAAGATGGTTCCTCATGAACGATTACTGGAGTGCAACGTGTAATGATTGGAGATTGGCCATTGTTGTTGTTGTTGTTGATAATGACATTGATGTTAATTCTATTATAACAATATGACATATTTTTAGGTCTTATTAATGAAATAACTCAAAAAAAATCGTTATACGACTTAAATAGCAGTAACAGTAATAAAAAAAACAAACAAACATTATTAGCTGATTTGATTAATAATTTAAAAATTATTTCAAATTAATTCTCTAAAATAGAATAAAGTTACTAATAATTAGACCTGAAATGCTTCAAACAGATTGCGCAACAGCGATTATGCCCAGATCAAGGGGCCCGACAATAGGAGTTCAGGGACCAGAAAGGAGATGATGGTTTTGGGCACCTTCCTTATCTTGGCAATAATGGAGACAGCGATTCCATCCATCCAGTAGTCTGCCAGCTGAACTGAACTAACTCGAACTACAAAGAGATCAACAACTATTAATTTAAAGTTGCTTTCGTTAGATTTCTTAATTAAAAAATAAATAAATAGCTTTGTTTCTACCGACCAACGAATTATTGTTACAGTGGTCTGGCCCAGGGTTGTAAGGCCGTAGATTTTTAGGGCGATGGAACACTGCAATTGTTAAGTCGTAACAACAACGAATGGAAATTGTCTTATTTTCAACTTGATTCTAACAGGCTTGATTTCCAGAATGCTATGATCTTTTTGGAGAAGAATTATTATACTAAGCTATTTAGTATATTATTTAGATAAATAAAAATAATAAAATAAATAATAATATAAAATAAATAAATATATATATATATATGTCTCATTTAATGCAGGAATTGCATTGAATATAGAAATTTATTTTAAAATCTGATGATAGTTTATAAAGTTGTTTGAAGTCAAATCCCGCCATATCTTTAAATTTCATTGTAGAACGATAATAAGGGTTCCTAAATATTTCAATAATCCAAATCGTCTGCCAGTCATCTCATCGGTTCCCGCGGCCCATCCAGATTTATATATATATAATATATATCGGGCACTGACGAGATGACTGTGTATATATCGCCTGCCTTTTGTTAAAATCCTTTTGGACATTTCATTCCATATGGACATTCACTTTTCCTCCTGGAAAAATGCTTCTTTTAGGATATGAAAGGGAAGTTATCCTGCTGGAAAACAAAGCCATGAATTCGTCTTATCTATCACCGAATTCGGCTCCGGTATTTATATTATATTTTAGGCTATAAAAAAAATCGAATTTACGTTTAAATTCTAAAATTCCTATTTACTTTTGCGAAAGTATGTGGCGCTATTAAAAATTTGCAGAAGACTAAAAATATTGAAAGGGTTGTTTATGTGTCTCTCGGAGACATTTGTCACTCACTGAATCAAATTAATTGATTTTCTGAAATTTCATGAGTCAGTTCTGCTTTTATCACAATTAACATACATAATCAAGTAATTTAAGCCCTGGACATCGAATGCAAACCTAGTTAATTTATACACTGTCGATTACATAAACTGAGAGTTGTTTTTCAAGTATACGGCGCTTCTTGTGGAGAGTTCTTGTGGCAGCGCAAGTTAGGTTTCGAACACCGAGTATTGTTATTGTTGTCATTACATTGCATGTTTTATCATATAAATACTATGATTAATAATTATTATTACCAACAAGATAAATTATAATAAACTAGATTACATTTTTAACACCAGTCGGAAGGAACGATTGTTTGCGTGAATAATGACGTCAGCTTGGAAAATCAGATTTTATACGAAAATGTTTCTCATTCCGATGGCGAGTTCCAGGCTGTTCATCATTTCGTTACTGATCGGGATGCTTTGTGCCAGTAGGATGCATTTCCAAATTCGTAAGTCCCTTCATAATTTTACAACTTTTTCATTCATGATTTCGTAATTTCTATCATTTTCTAATTCACTAATGTCCGGATCCAAGTACGTTTCCATAAATACAGGCTCGCTGACATCACTGGAAATATTCCTAATGAAATTCGTAACAATGCAGATTTAATTAATACACGTGCGGTACAATAACGAATATATAGCGATTAAAGTACTCGAGTAAAAGTATTCTTACATCTCAGCCCTTTCCAAAAACTCAACAGATAAATTTTTTATTCTTTACTATTCATTTCAGAGTACATGAGGGTCTGCTACTACACCAACTGGTCACAGTATAGGCGCTTCAAGTTCTTAACCGATAACGTTAATCCTGATCTCTGCTCGCACATCATAGTTGCATTTGCCAAGTTGATTCAAAATCAACTCCTTGCCCTTGAGTGGAATGACGAGACCAGTGATTGGATCAAAGGGACGTCAGTATGGCGAACTGATCTACTAAACCTAATTCCTATGGTGTCCTATTAGCGCTATCTTAGAATATCTAATCCTTACATTGTGCTATAGTTAATACAGTGACTTATAGTGTTAATATAGATAGCAAGCATCTAAGAAGTGTAGGACCGGGTTGTTAACATCTGTGAGACTGTATAGTTTACAACAAATAGTCAATGTAATGATTAATTTATCTTTCTCGATCCAGGTTTGAGAATTTGGTCAATTTGAAAATAAAAGTGCCCACCCTCAAGGTCATGGTATCCGTCGGTGGATGGGCCGCGGGCACCGACGAGATGACGAAAATGCTGGCTAACTCGTCGAACAGGGCAGAATTTGTTAACTCCTCGATAGTGTTTATAAAGAGGAACAAACTGGACGGACTCGATTTGTGTTTTTTGTATCCAGGCCACGGGACAAGTCCTCCAGAAGACAAGGAGAGATTTTCTCTTTTGCTCAAGGTCGGTTATTTTCTCATATTCATTTCTGCATATTCTGCATTTCAAGTCCCGAAAATCAAAAGTTAATTTTAAATTTAAAGTCTAAATTGGCCTAAACGATATTACCGTTCTTACCTTCACATATTGATACCAGGAAATCAGCGAAGTTTATACAGAGGAGCAGCTGCTGCTGTCCGCTACTGTTATAGCCGAACAAAGTTTGATTGATAAGACCTACGAGTTGGACATGCTGGAAAAGTAATTCAACAGTCAATGATGCTTCGCTAGACCTAAGGATGGTTTGATAGATGCATGGATGGATGTGGGTATAGGAAGTCGATGCGTGGATGGATACGGATAGAAGGATGGATTGAAGGGATGGTAAAAGTGTGAATGAGTGAACTTCTGAAGATTTAGCCATCTGACCTTTAGCCACTCCCTTAATGCCAGATATTAAATACATCAACCCTAACCTCAAGATTCAGTGATTATTATAGTTTAATGTTAATCAATTATCGCAAATATCATAACAAATTTATTTACATTATACATGATTATAGTTATAATATAGTTAATAATCATCAAAAAACAAATATTGTAATATATAGTAATATAATATAATCCAATAAATGCAAGAGTTTTATCAATTACCTGTTAACCGATTTCATTAATTAATGTGCTGGCTTTGTTTACAACTAAGTTATTTGGATTTTATCAACGTCATGACCTATGACTTTCATGGTGATTGGGACAACGTTACCGGCCACAATTCGCCTCTATATTCGGAAAAAGGAGATTTCTCTACAATTGTAAATTTTAATATTATAATTTCAGGTTTATTAAAGTGTTTGGTGTTAATATTATCGTTTGATTAACATTGGCAATGTTTAGGATCTAGAGTAATTCGACAATTAATGAATGACAATAATGATTATAGTAATATCGCTAAGGAATGCCTAACAGATTTCATACTACCAGTCAATTTGGCTTAACTTCTTGTTTAAAATACTTTAACTGTCATCCAACATAACCCTAAGCAAAACCCTTACCCTTACCCTAACTTCAACTTTAACCTAATCCTTTGCATCGACGAGGTGATAGAATTTCAGCAGAATTAAAGATTAGATTTTTCTACATCTGATGCTATTGAAGGCGAACTTTTGAATGCCAGTCTCTTCTCAGGACTGGGCAATGAACAAATACGTGAAAGGAGGAGTATCCTCCAAGAAATTATTGATTGGCGTGTCATCTTACGGGAGATGCTTCACCCTCGCCAACGAAGAAGTAAACGGAATTGGGGCCGCAGCTTCTGGACCGTGCCAAAATGGATATTACACCCGAGAAGAGGGCGTTGTGGCATATTACGAGGTATCGCCTCAACGTCTTGTGACATTTGTTAAAATTATTCGAAAATTTTCGCCAACGTCCTTGTTATTTTTGTTATCTCATGTCAATATTGCCGTAGTTTGAAATTTTGCAATAGACTTACAAACACTTTCCTCTATTAACATCCACTAAATTTACAATGTAATCTATAAATTACAATCAATAATAAAGTGACAGAGAGGTTTTTCTTTATTTAAATTATTAATTGCATAAAAATACATCTGTAAACTAAAATTTTTAGGTATGCCTAATTCTCCAAGAACCAGGAACCAAAATGGTGGTATCAGAGAAACACGGCGTACCTTATTTGATTGATGGAACATATTGGATTAGTTATGATGACGTCAAGAGCTTGGTAAAAAAGGTTATCTTCAAGAAGCTTATTATCGATGCTAACCTATACTTCTTGGTGTATGCTACATTAATAATAATATCAATTATAGCGTTGTATGGATACTACCTAATAGGTAACTGTCTAAATAGGTAATACCTAATAGGTAACTGTCATATATAAATTATTACTAATAATTGTATTTATAGCTACTATTGGTAACAATTATAAGCAAGTTACATTTATGATAATGACTCAGCATCAATTTAAAATATCTTCACAAATAATAGCATGATTATGGTGAGTAATAAATACTAATATTTATAATAAGTATATCATCGTACAATCAACAAATGCTCTATAATAATAATAATAATAATAATAATAATAATAATAATAATAATAATAATAATAATAATAATAATAATAATAAAATTAAAACAATCGCCATCGTAGGTAGAATATATTAAAAAAAACAACTTTGGTGGTTGGTTCTTTTGGGATTTATCCTTTGATGACTTCCTGGGTGCCCAATGCGGAAGAGGCAAGTACCCCCTGTTGAGAACTCTAAACGAGGCTCTGAAGGCTGACCTTTCGTAAGGCTACTGTTGACGAATCTCATTAATTAATAATAATAATAATAATAATTAATAATAATAATAATAATAATTAATAATAATAATTAATAATATTATTAATATTATTGATATTATTAATATTATTAATATTATTAATATTATTAAGCATTTATTATTACGTATTTTATTCTTGACACGTTATTACGTAATAAATTATTTAAAAACAGCGCCAAAGACCCAAACGAAATTATTCCCCCTTTTCCATTGCCCGAATCTGTTCCCAAGTTTGTATTACTTTGTTTTCTTTTCTTTTTTGGATTTAAATTTAAATTCAATGTCGATCGGCTCGATTTAGATTGGCCAATGTGAAGAAAATGTATGTAGACAAGAGAGTCTCTGACGTCTTCTGCGATGCCCTCAGCGATGGCAACTACCCCCATCCTTTCACCTGTAGATCTTTCGTCAGGTGTCGCTTTGCAAAGCCTTACGTCTACAATTGTCCGATGTCTTTGCTCTACGATGTTGTAGCGAGGAGTTGCATTTGGCAAGAAAGGTTGCCAGAATTAAGGAGACTTGACTGCCTCACGTGAGTGGTTCTGGTAGTGCAGGTTTTTTCTCCTGTACTCTATATGCACGAGCTTAAATGTGCAGCTGATATGATTAGAAGAGAATATTCTTGAAGTTACATATATTTAGGCTGTAAATGAATGACTTTATTTTTAAATAATTGGTTTCCATGTAGGCACAGGATTACAACAACGTCTTCAACATTTATTTTTTTCTTTCAACTTTCTGCAACTTTGAAGTTCGACCGCAGCAATAGCAAATCTATGCAATGCATCAATACAACCACGACGATGTTATCAAACACATCAATGCCAAATCAAAACATCAGTTACAACCACATCAATGTTATTGGTAATTAAAATTGAGTCCAAAATGAAAATAAAGGACAAACATTTCAACCCGAGCAGATTACCTAGTCAAGATGTGTCTTACCATGAAGACGATGAAGACGAAGAAGAAGGAGTAGAAGAAACAACAGAGACCGACGGAGATAACAGAACCGATTCCGGTAAAAACACCACAACATTGCCTTTGACCGATCTGGACAAACTGTGCGTGGACAAAAAAGACGGACGGTACCCTCACGGCGATGGGTGCAAAATGTACTTGACTTGCCTGGGTTTTAGGGGTGAGTTAGAGGAATGTCTCGGGAGGAAATTTTTCGACGACGAGGCGCAAGAATGCGTGAGGTTGTTTGAGATGACAGAAGAAACCCGGAGGAAATGCCAAAAGTAACGATTTGTTCTAATAGATATAATAGAGGTATTAGTACCGGCAATAATAATAATAATAACAATAATAATAATAATAATAATAATAATAATAATAATAATAATAATAATAATAATAATAATAATAATAATAATAATAATAATAATAATAATAGTAATAATAATAATAACAATAATAACAATAATAACAATAATAATAATAACAATAATAATAATAATAACGATAATAATAATAATAATAATAATAACCAAGAACCCAATAAATAACTTAATCGATTAATCTTGGAGATTATATGCTCGTAAATAAACCAGTAACTTTGAAGACGTCCTAAAATAACTCGCAATAGTTTCATTTTAGCCATTATGAATTAGCACAATTGATGACGAATTGCTTTAAATAAAAATTATTTAATAGTCGTTTTAAATTATTTAAATAATAATACGAAATAATTATCCAGTTTCTACACCGAGGTAATAAGCGAGGTGGCGAGGATCCGAATGCAGTTTGCAATTTCCCCGCTTCACCAGGTGGACCTGTTGACTTTACTCACCTGCATTTTGACCCATGCTTGGAACTGATCCATCCATCCATCCATCCATCCATCCATCCATCCATCCATCCATCCATCCATCCATCCATCCATCCATCCATCCATCCATCCATCCATCCATCCATCCATCCATCCATCCATCCATCCATCCATCCATCCATCCATCCATCCATCCATCCATCCATCCATCCATCCATCCATCCATCCATCCATCCATCCATCCATCCATCCATCCATCCATCCATCAGTCGTTCAATCAAACGCTTCCTTTTCCATCCAGCTAATTGGAAAGCGTAGATAGTTCGTTTATTCTATTTGTTGGAATTGACGATGTACCGTTTATTTACTTCTTGTTGGAAAACATTAAAATTTAAAAGGTGTTTTTTGGTTTTTCATTTGACTAAATTCCTTATTTGTTCTTTATTTAACAAACATCGATGAGTTCTACAGAATCTTCTTAAGTCAGTAATGATAATACCTAATAATAATATAATATAATAATAATAATATTATTATTATTATTATTATTAATGACAATAATAATTATCAAAATTATTTTGGTGGCGCCGGGTAACTGTCCATGTATTAGAAACGGTGATTATCACTTTACCACTTCCCTATGTTTTCCAGGCTAAAAACAAACTTATGGGTACTCCAGACACTACAGATAACATGAGAGGGAAGATATTGGTCAAAAACAAAACATAAAATATTAGTATTATTATAATGTGATTATTATAATTTAATCAGCCTGTTATTAAACATAATTCACAAAAAGGTTAATCATAATGAAATCATGCACTCTTGCTTTTCTGCTACTCGGACACACGAGTTATAAACTGGAAAACATTAATTTTCCTACAAAGCGTTTATTAGTTTTATATATAAACCATCTCCCTCTTTCGATTAGATGCTCTACCTTTTGTTATTATCATTATAAATATATTATTATTATTATTATTATTATTATTATTATTATTATTATTATTATTATTAAACATAGTAAACCATAAGAGTATGAAAGTACATTTGAAAAAGCATTGAAAACAACCGATCTTTCGTGTGAATTATGACGTCAATTTTTTTCAAAATCAGCTTTTTTCAAAATTGTTTCTCGTTCCGATGGCCGTGCTGAAGATATTTTGGACTATTTCCTTACTGACCGGGATATTGAACGCCGGTATGACGCAATTCATCGTAAAATCGTTCAAGTTTTTAAGAGTTTTTTTCTTAATGACAAAGCCGGACTTCACATTATCGGCGAGTTAATCCATCATAAATCCATTTTCAACACCGCCCGTACCCAAATTTTCTCATTCAATCCTTGCATACTTCTCTCATATTCGTTCAGAATACTTGAGGGTCTGCTACTACACCAACTGGTCACAGTACAGGAACGTCTTCAAATTCTTCCCTGAACACGTCGACCCCGAGCTGTGCTCGCACGTCATAATTGCATTTGCCAAAGTGGTTTCAAACGAAGTGCTACCCTTCGAGTGGAATGACGAGTCTACGGACTGGAGCAAAGGAATGTGAGGAAGACCATTCCGGCTATTCTCCATGGCTACCTAATTGTACCTAACTGCTGCGTCACTATGATTTAGCTAGGGTACCTCTACGTGCGTTCATTGCCTTAAAATGAAAGGATGGGCAGCCACCCTTTCCAAGATGTAGTTTGATTTTAACAAACGGAGGGACGCTTGATAACATTACTTAATATTCAGCCGTGATATTTAATAGTAAATGTATTAAAATTAAATGTCCAGGAATGAAAAAATCACTAGAAAAGAACACCATTATCTTTAGGATATCATGATATATCATCGCAATGGCTACACAAAGAAACAAGGACATAACAGAAAAATTATAGCGATACAAAACTGAGAAATTATTCACTTACTTTACTCTCAATCTAGGTTCGAAAGATTAGTCCTTTTGAAACAAAAAGTTTCGACTCTCAAGATCTTGATAGCCGTAGGAGGATGGAATGCCGGTGTCACTGAAATGTCGGCCATGCTCTCCAGCAAGGAGAACAGGAAACAATTCATCGACTCCTCCGTGAAGTTTGTTCGGAAGCAAAAATTCGACGGATTGGATTTGGACTTTGAATATCCAGGAAACAGAGGAAGTCCTCCAGAAGACAAGCAGAGATTTTCCCTTTTGCTTAAGGTTGGTGTTCCCCTTGGTGTACATAATTTGATCCATGGCAGGGTCAAACGACTATCATCTATAGAATCTTTCGTTGGAAACGAAATGTCAATAATTTCAGCGTTCTACCGAATAGATGTTAGTTAGAACGTCTATCTAGAGTTTATGGCAAGATTGAAATCTAAATCCTGACTTTCACAACTTATCACAACTTTTTCATATCACGCACATGTTCTGAGAATCGCACACGTCCGATAGTTAAAAACTAATAAAGCACAATAAAACAACTCTTGAAAACCATTACTGAATGGATTTCTTTTTTTAATATTATTTATTATCTATTTTTAATTCCACCTATGGACTCCAGGAACTCAGCGAAGTTTACAAGAAAGAGAATCTGATGTTGACGGCAGCTGTTGCGGCCGGAAAGGATACAATCGAAAATGCCTACGAAATCGACAAATTGGGCCTGTAATTTAAAGACTAATGATTTGATTTTGATGTTACGAAATCTCTAGAATTGAATTGAATTGCAATGGATGGATGAATATTTGTGATTTGAGATTGACATGTATATTGGATCGAGGAAGGATGAATGTTTGGGTCCACGAGTACATGATTATTATCGTTTATAAGTTTACCAACTATTCTTAATTATGGAATGTATATTTAAAATGATATAATTATGTTTATTACATAAAATTGAATTATTTATCAGTTGCAAAATTCTCGCTGGCTAAAAGCCGATATCAAAGAATTGATAATATCCACTTTAAAGGCTTAAAATTATCACGATGAATAACATTGTTTGATATCTGAAATAATAATAATAATAAATAATGCAATCAATATAATAGGTATAACTTTACTACTTAGAGAATTATAATTATTAATAATGCATAAATGACTGCGATTTGGACTGTAATAAATTGGATTTGGACTGTGATAAATTGATAATAAAATATTATTCTTGTTTACATATAAAGGTATCTGGATTATGTTAATGTCATGACTTATGACTTTCACGGCGCCTGGGACAGCGTCACCGGCCACAATGCGCCCCTATATGGCGAAGAAGGAGATTTCCTTACAATTGTAAATTAAGGCGAAATATATTGTTATTATTACTAATTTATTATTATTATTATTATTATTATTATCATTATTATTTTGTTATTATTATTATTATTTTATTGTTATTATTGTTAATATTGTTGTTGATGTTGTTATCATTATCATGAAAGTTTATGTGTTATTTTCTCTGGGTCATTCGGAAGTTGACGGAGGAATCCAGTGCTACCAGCGATTCATACTGATTAGTCCACTGATGATGGTGAAGATGATGATGATGATGATGATGGCGATGATGATGACGGTTATGACAACATTGTTGATAAGTGTTCGAATACCTGCCCTTTTTTCCAGGACTGGGCAATGATGAAATACCTAAGTGGTGGTGTACCAAAGGAAAAACTTCTTCTTGGCATGTCATCTTATGGGAGATGCTTCACCGTAAAAAATGCCGACGCAACCGGGTTAGGGGCAGGAGCTTCCGGACCGTGTCCAGCTGGATTGTATACCAAAGAAGATGGTATACTCGCTTACTACGAGGTCCGATGGTGCTGTTTTGATAGTCATTGTTATTGCAACTGACCTAGTCGATGCTACGCGCTGCCATCGTTGTTGTTATTAGTGGCAATGGCGTTCGGAGTAGTGGTTTTGACTTTGAACTCTTTACTGCATTTGCGTTTCACAGATAAAGGGTGATTATTGAAACGAATTAGCGTTTGAATTGTACAATATCAGCGTACATTAGCATCTTTTCGGTTCAGTAAAATGAAAGATATTTTAATTATCAATTACATTAAATGATTAAATGTGATTATTGTAAATGCTACTTTCAGATATGCTCATTCATCCAGGAACCAGAAACGAAAGTCGTGTTTGACGATAAGATAGGTGCACCTTACTTGGTTTCTGGAACAACTTGGGTTGGATATGATGATGTCAAGAGTTTAGTTAAAAAGGTTTACTTGGAAAAACATATTATTGATACTATAAATGATTTTTTTAATGCATACAACAACAACAATAGTTCGTATTGTATATTGTATTATATATATATATAGTATATTAGTTAAACTATATGTACTATATATATATATACAATATACAATATACAATACGAACTATTGTTGTTGTTGTATGCATTAAAACATCATATATATATATATTTATGTATATATATTATCGCAGGTAGAATATATGAAACAGAAACAGTTTGCGGGATGGTTTTATTGGGAATTATCCTTTGATGACTTCGTGGGTACCCAGTGTGGTCACAACAAGTTCCCCCTATTGAGGGCTCTCAATGAAGCACTAAAAGCTGACCTTTCGTAATATTAATATTGACAAACCTTCTTGAATTATCTGCTCAACATTTACTTGTTGTAATTATTACAAGTTAAATTGGCAAATTATTCAAAATGATAAAATTGATTAAATGTCAATAATTAATGCATTAATTATTTTAATGCCAATTATTCTGATATTATTGCTATTAAATTAATAAATGAATGATTTATATAAATAGGCGATAATATTCAATCATAAAGTAAATAATTCACTTTTGATCGTCTTATTAAATCTAATTAATCCAAATAAATCCCCAATTAACCCATTTAAACTAATTTAAACCTATTTAAAAATAGCGGCGCGGATCCAGAAGCCGTTGTACCCACGGCTCCACCTCCACATGTGACTGCAAGGTTGGATTACTTAATTATTTCTTTTTAAAAATAAATATTTCAAAAAACATTTCTAATTTTATTTAAATTCTTCTATTGTTGAATTAAAGCTCATTAATAGCTAGGTTAATCATCAAAATATTTGAGTTGATGTCCACGAAATTGGTTAAGTCAGAACTAAAGGTATGTTGTCTACTATAAGATTTTTCTTCCCATCGAGGTCAGCCAAACAATTTGACCCGGGGTTTAATCTTGCCAGAGTTCAAAGTCGAGTTTATTGTTGATCTTTGGTCAGACCAGACATCGTTCCAAAGGGTACCATGACCCACCCGATGGCTGTCGAAGGAGAGGTTAAGCTCCACTTAACAACCAATTGATGCCACCCTTTTCCCCATCTTGGCAGATTGGCCGATACGAGCCATATGCACCAGGATAAGAAAGTCTTTGACGTCTTCTGCGATGCACTCAGCGATGATACCTATCCCCATCCTTCGACTTGCAACTCCTTCATCAAGTGTGTAGCTGGAAAGACGTCCATCTACGATTGCCCTGTTCAGCTGGTCTACGATATCAATAACAAGATCTGCACTTGGCCTACAGATGTGTCAGAGAAAAGGAAATTGGACTGCCTTTCGTAAGTAGCAAGACTTGCTCGGCGCATTATTTTTGGTAAAACTATTTATTTATTTAATATTTATTTATCAAAACAAATTGAAGGATCATTTTATGACCATTTATAAAGTTTTACGTGGTGACTATCAGTGGGTGCATAGAGTAAAGCACATTGTATTGAAATACGTATGAGACAAAGCGTGTATTCAATTTTTCTTCATTTTTCTTCCAAATAATTATGTTAGATTATTTTGTCACTTAAAATCGTATTTTAATCTTCTTGCGGTCTGCCAGTATTTCAATTAGCTATTGTTCTAACGTGTAGCCTCTGCTAAAGTGTCTTGCACATCCCCCATGATTTTCATCAAAAACTTAATAACGTTCAACTCAATTCAACTTGTCATTTGCGATGTAACTTAAACATCCATGAATATCCAGAAACAAAACAGAACAAACCTCATTTGATATCGAATCTGATCAATCCATGCAGATATACCAATAACGATGACCCTCCAGTGCCAGGCGATGACGAGGACGAAGAGAATTCAACTATCACGTCCATGCATCCCGGAAAGTTGCCCAAAATCGATGCCAAAGAAACCGTTGGATCGACTTCGAGCGCCCTGAGCCAACTGTGCCAAGGCAAGGCTGACGGGAAGTATAATTACAGGGACGATTGCAAAATGTACCTCATCTGCTACAACTCCAGAGGAGACACGGGCAGCTGCATGGATGATAAACTATTCGATATGGAGAAGCAGAACTGCATACCGCTTTCTGAGATGTCAGATGATAGCAAAAAGAAATGCGGAATGTAAGAAATTATGATGATAATGATAATAATAATAATAATAATAATAATAATAATAATAATAATAATAATAATAATAATAATAATAATAATAATAATAATGATAATAATAATAACCGTAATTATAATAATTTCTAATGTTTATTAAATTTTCTTAGTTAATTTAGAGATTATCTTATATACTTTCCGACTTGTAATTGCAGTTGCAGATTTTCATTACTGCCAATATACCAACGTACATTGATTTGTGTCAATAATTAACAAATTATTAATGACACATTATTATTATAAACAATATAAATATATTTATTTGTTAATGGAACGCTTGCGACCAAGTAACTCTAATTGATCAGTGCCCATGCGTCGGAGATCCAGCCAGACTCAGTAGTTTCCTTGATGCCAGAGATCCACGTCGTGGCTATTCTCGCCTGTGTCAGCCTCCTGACCGTGGCATGGAACTGATCCAAACATTCCCAATCCATCCATCCAACCATCCGTCCGTCCATCTGTTCACTCGTATCTCCATCCATCTGTACGTCTGTCAAGCAACCCGTTCGTACAAAACATCCAACCACGAATCCACTTCCTCTATCTCAAGCTGTTAATTTGAATGTGTAAAAATTTGCAATTAGTATTTTCAATTCATTTGTTTCAATTATTCGAGGCAAATCTACTTATTTCGAGTGGAATTTTCCTTCAAAACGACTTTAAAATGTTTATAAAATTTAAGAAAAAAAAGGAGACATTTCTTGACTTTTTGTCTCTTTTGTTCGTTAAATAAAAATAAATTTTAAAATTTTGAAACGCTTATTACTCAATGGCGAACTAGTTCCAGAGATTTGGAAAGCAATTATAACTTTTATATAAATATTATCTTATTATATTATTATTATTATTATTATATAATATAAATATTATTATTATTATTATATATCCTTATTTTATAAATATTTCCAATTTTGGCTGGGTCAAGGGTTAAGGTCAATGATGACGACGATGATAATGATGCAGATACACCATAATTATTGACATCGTAGAATTTTAGCAAATTTAAATGGCAGCAGATTTATTAATAACAATAAAAACATTATTAACATAACAATATAATAATATTCAATAATAATAATAACAATAATAATAATAATAATAATAATAATAATAATAATGGTTCCAATCTTTTATATTTTTTTTTCTGATGCTATCTCAAGTTATTTACAATGTCGCCGATTCCGAACGGCGCACTCAAAGATTGCCGATCTTAATATGACAGAAAATTGTTCCAAACTGTTATTTTTATTATTATTATTATTATCATTATTATTATTATGGCCAGTAGCATTAGTACAGTATTATTAACATCAACATAAATTGAATATCTATTACTAGATAAGAATAACATATGGATCAATGGATGGATGGACGGAAATGGAAAAAGAAAACATAACGGAGGAAGGTCGAATAGATTGATAAAAGATGACCCCAACTAATAACACAGACTGATGTTCTAATCAAACTAGGCATTGATTGTTAAATTGGAGTTATTGAATTGATTTACAGCTCCAAAGATTGACAAAGTTTAGCGCAGCGGGCGCTTACAGTCTAATCAATGCACCTGGATTGCGTGAATGGATGCATTTCGTTCGCACTAATGCATCTCTCCATTGTCTATTCACAGGCAGAGCAAACAGGTGAAAGGCTTGATCGTCACGTCATCAAGACGGCAAAGATAAAATTGAAAGCTAAAATGGAAAGTGCTCTTGTCCTATTGTCACTCAACATCATCATCATCGTCGTCGTCATCGTCGTTGTCATCATCACCATCGGCGTCATTGCCATCGTCATCACATCCATCACCACAACCACCACCACCACCGTCATCGTCGTCGTCATCATCAGCATTGTTGCTTAAACAACCTTCCAGTCGTGAATCAATAAAAACCTGAAAAAAAGATCGAAACTTAAAACCTTGAAAATTGATTTTAAAAAAAAAACAAAGAAAGTCTAAGAACATTTAAATCAACAAATAATAGAAATTAAAAAAAAAACATTAAATTTTATTAAATAAATAAAAAGAAAATGAGCGATAAAAGGGCAGAAGCAAGAAGCGGACATTTGAATTCCACTGTTATCATCGTCTGCCGAGCAATGCACGACCGGGTAGACGCTTATAAAAAGCGTCCTGTGGCTACAGTTAGATGTTTTGTATTTATTTATTTTTGTATTTATTTATTTTTGTATTTATTTTCTTGTTTCATTTTCTTGTTTATTGTTTACGGAGCTTAAATCGTAAATTTTTACAAATCTTTACGAGAAATAAAATAAATTAATTAAAGTAATTGTAAATAATAAATAAATTAATTGTAAATGTTAAGAAATTAAATTTATTAAGAAAACGATTTAATGAGAAATTCGTTTTTAATCGGATTCTTCCTGAGGAGCTCCTGATGGTGTCGTTAGGGAATAGTAATTAAAGTTATTAATTTGCACGGACGGACGGATGGATGGGTGGATGGATGGATGGATGGATGGATGGATGGATGGATGGGTGGATGGATGGGTGGGTGGATGGATGGATGGAAGGGTGGTGGAAAGATGGTCTCATCCAAGTGGATTTTATCGTATGAGGTGAGTATCATTGAAGCTTCTAATGAACGACATTAACTATGAACGACTTTAACATTTTAGAAAATTTTCCAGAAATATTGACCATTTATTTTTTTTGTATATAATTTCGTTCTAAATATCATAATTATTGATAATAATGTAAGAAATGTGCCCATCCATCCGCTTACCCGTCCATTCATCTATCCACCCATACGGTCCATCCATCACCCCATTTCTGCAGCCATCCAACGAACCATCCATCCGTCCGTCATCCATCCGTCTATCTGTCATTCCATCCGTCTATCTGTCCCTCCATCCGTCTATCTGTCCCTCTATCCGTCTATCTGTCCCTCCATCCGTCTATCTGTCCCTCCATCCGTCTATCCGTCCCTCCATCGTCTATCTGTCCCTCCATCCGTCTATCCGTCCTTCCACCCTCAATGGTCAGCTTCGATTGTGCATAAAGTCGACAATGCAAGTCATAAACTGAGTGCATTTCATAGGCTCCCCTTTTTCCGCTCCAAAATCGGGAGAGGATGATTGTTGTTGTTGTTGTTGTTGCTGTTGTTGTGTTGTTGTTCAAAGTGTTGGTTTTGTTGTGCATAGGATTTCATTAAGCCATATTCCATTGTCGGGCACTGGCCGAGTGATTGAGCGCCGGGTTGATGATGATGATGATGATGACGATGATGATGACGATGATGATGAGGAGGACGACGATGATGATGGTGGACTGAAGATGACGACGACGACGACGATGATGGCGAAACTTTCTTTTATTTCTTTTCCAGGAATGGATCGATGACCAAACAATTAATTTATTTTTCCTTCCTTATTCTTCTTCTTTTTGTTTTCAATTTCAGTCCTCGTCTCTAAACGTCTGCCTGTTTTGCCGCCTATTTGTCTCTCCTTCTAAACTCTATTGCTCCATCAACTTTGCACCAAAGATATACGTGACCACTGTTGTTACTGCTGTTGTTGTTGTTGTTGTTGTTGTTGTTGTTGTTGCTGCTGTTGTTGCTGTTGTTGTTGTTGTTGTTGCTGGCTCTTGATTGATGAAGTGTCAATCAAGTCCCTGATTAGTCATAAGTCGATCACTTTCAATCGATATAATTATAAGGTCATTGAAAAACACTGCTTTGAAACAATGGTTTTTGCCATTATTATTATTATATTATTATAATTATATTATTATTATTATTATTATTATTATTATTATTATTATTATTATTATTATTATTATTATTATATTATTATTATATGTCCCTGATGCATTACGATAAAATTGCCCGCCCATCACTCTCCACGTGTTCTCATCGTCTAGAGCTATTTTTAAACATTCCACGCGACTTTTTGACCAATAAGGTTAAAGTTCTTGACCCGACATACTTTCTCGATGGGAATTAGGTCATCGCTGGAAGCTTTCGATAGGCAACAATTAATGACCTTGAAATATCGAAGGTCAGCTGCGAGTCACGCGCCAGACTCGACCTGATGGATTTGGTAGTGACGTCACTTCATGGAGAAGAAGACGACGACGACGATGACGATAATGATTTCGATGGCAATTATTTTATTATTATTAATGATTTTTAATCTTTAATTGTTGTTATGAACTCACCTTTATCATTATTTGCTGAGTGGTTATTACAAAGTCATCACCACCTTCGTCATCATCATCATCATCGCCGTCGTCATCATCACCATCGCCGTCGTCATCATCATCATCGTCGTCGTCATCGTCATCATCATCATCCCAACCTAATATAGCAAGGAAGCACAAACAACCAGGAGAAACATTTCTCGAGCCAACGGCGTTGTTCGGCTCCCTGATTTATGATCTTTGATATCTCAAGTGCCGTCACGCATGGTTTCATTCTGTCTACTTCCGGTTTGCTCGCGTCCTCCGGTTATGATTGGTATTGGTCGATCTGATGGATAGGATTGTCCACAAAGTAATGAACTCATTGTATGATGTTTGTATCCGTTCGTATCTGTTGCTGTATCCTTAGTGTATCTATGTTGTATCCTTATTGTATCCATGTTGAATACTTATTGTATCCATGTTGTATACTTATTGTATCCATGTTGTATCCTTATTGTATCCTAACCTCACCCCTAGATTAATATCTAAGAATACAATGTATATCGTTGCTTTGTTCAGTCGTATTCATTCATAAGCTTAAGTTCAAATTACTAACTAGTAGGTCCAGCCCCAACACCTACACCCTCAGACATTTCAAGTGAAGCACCCATTCACTCGCCCATCTCTCTTGTCCGGTCTCACATGCCCGGAAGTGTCCCGATGACGTCATTAGTAACCATGGCGATGGCAAGGCGTGCAGGACAGAAGGAGCGTCGACCTTGGGTTGTTTGTCTAAGTCTGAGAGCTGTTGACGCTGCGATGCCGGGTGGTCGTGAGTGGGGTATGGGTTTGGGTGGGGAGATACTAGGGTAGCGATTGGGTTGGATTTATTCGTTTATATGTTCTACGATTTCATTATTTATGAATCATTAAGATTTGCAAAATATTTTATTTATTAATTACTCGAGTTTGTAATAATTAACTCTTAGCTGATTTATAATGATGCTATCGAGCTTCCCTCTAGTGGACTCTTGAAAATCCATCTCCATCATCATCATCATCATCATCGTCATCATCATCAACAACGCCATCCTGTTCTTCATCATCATCATCATCATAATCCTCGTTATGAATTCGAAAAAAAAAATTAAAACAAAGAAATGAAACACGACACCTCGGGGAACTTCCGCCATAGATAATAAAGAGCGAAAAAAGGGGAAAGAGATGAAAACGGGAGAAAAGATATTTCATATCTATGCCTTATCTCGCATTCTTATCTTTGGTCCGGCGGGAGTTATGGACGATGAGAAAATAAGGTTGCAATTTCTTTTCAAGAGAGCCACAATCGTCATCATCATCATCATAATCGTCGTCGTCGTCATCATCAGCCACGTTCGCTAGATTAATATAATTATAAATATTACCAATGTTATTTTCAAATCTTTTTAGCATAGCTAAGAAGTTGGTTGTGATAAATTAATATTATCGCCGTTGCATTGAGTATAATTTTATTAAACGCATTTTAATTCATAATTGAGTGATTTAAATAAAATATTTAATATAAATAAAAATATTTAATATAAATAAAAATATAAATAACAATATTTAATATAAATAAAAATATAATAAAAATTATTTAATAGAACAATCAGTTATTTATTTACAGGTTAGTAAAACATTAAACAAAAGCTAACACTATGTTTTATTTCATTCGCTAGATGTCCGGACAATCAGTGAAGGCAGAAGACTGGCGACTGAAAAATAAATTCATCATTAACGAGGGAACATTATTCGTCCTGCACTTATAAATTAAAATAGATGATATAACAATAATAAATAACAATAATAAATAATAATAATTACTAATAATAATTAATAATAAATAATAATAATAATGCATGTTATTACGTAAAATAAAATGCAACACATAATAATTATTAGCATGATTCTGCGTTCGTCAGATATGTTTGATATATTTGGTGGCCATGTTTGCTTTGCCGGAAGATCATCGTCGTCGTCATCATCACCATCATCATCATCAACAACATCTTTGGCAAGCAGACCTCGAGTCTTCCGGTCACCAAATATCGCACATATCAGGCGTACCAGAAGATGGCAGCAGCGTTATTAAAAAACGTTATTACTAATATTATTATCAAATATTGATAATATTATGTTATGTTTTTTTTATTTTTAAACAATATAAACGAAAATATGACAATTATTCTTTTAATCGGCAAATTAAAAAGTGAAAAATAATTAGAATAAATAATAATAATTATAAAATAAAACAATTATTTATTATTAATATTTATGGAAAATAATTTATACCTAGATACTTTAAAATTTGTGACTCTTCCTTTCAATGAGTTATTATCAACCTTATTAAGTAAATTATAAAGCAAAATGATTTTAAATGCTTGCATTTATTGACATATTTTCTTTTATTAGCAATAAATTGCAATATTGTGGGCCGTAAGTAAATATTGATAAATCACTTCAGTAAATAAAAACGGCATTATTATTATTATTATTATTATTATTATTCTCTCCGATGTGTACTTTGAAACCCATTGTCTGTCCTTCAATGCTGCCTATCGACACAACGAGGATTGTCAGACCCACCGATGAGGAAGAAGACAACGACGATGAAGATCATCATCATCATCACCACCACCACCAAAGAGACATTATCGAAATCAGCCATAAACGGCACTCTCACCCTTTCTCTCACTCTCTCTAAACGATTAATCGATATTGCACAGGCACCGTTATGTTTCTACATTGTTACAAGTTGCCCTTTGAACCCTCGAGTCTCAAGGCAGCCCTCATCTGGAACCTCGGCGCTATATAAACCGGGGGAGTCCGTCGAGAAAAAGTGCAAACCCAGCATTCCTTCCTGAAAGAAGCCCTGAGGTAGGATTCGAACCTGTTCGTTGATAAACTGGCCTCGTTTAAAAAGATTCTGAGTTCGTCAATAGATCCGTCAGATGATTGTCCGCTTTCTGTTGTCGTGTTCAACTCCTGTCTCGGATTTCTATGATTTGTTTTTGTTCTCTGAACTTGGCATGAATTAGAACCGTTAGAATTGTTTTTCGTAAATATAAACAATTTAAGCACGTACATTCTTTCACCTTCACACGTCATCATCATCATCATCATTGCCATTGTCCTGATCATCACATCATCGTCACACCGCTCCTTCCTCTTCTTCCTCCTCCTCATCATCCTCATCATCATCATCATGGTCTCACTCATTCCGTCATCATCAAACAGGTTAATCCAAGATGAAGGTCCTGCTTATCGTCGGCTCTTTCCTACTGTTGGCAATCCATTCCGAGGCCAGCACGTGCGGTCTCCTGGAGAAATTCAAGTTCCACAAACAATGGTCCGAGGTATTCGGACTCGGAGAGCATAGAATCGAATTCGGTCTCAAAGTTTTCTCCAGGTTAGCCATGACTTGACCTCTATCTGACCTTTACCTTGACCTCTGCCCGACCTACGCTTTAACCTTGGTCTAACGATGACCCCTTTTTTCGTATCTCTTGATCGTAGGCATGGATTTGTCGATGTGCAATCGAGATTATAATTAATAAGATTATAAGTAATAATTTTAAGTTTTACTTTTAATTAAATTACGTTTATGTTTGTGCAGGTAATTATTATTAACTTAAAAGAAATAATTGGTAATTTCAACTTTAACTGATGGCATTTTAATATCATCAGTTTATCATCTTCATCATCATCATCACTATCATCACCATCACTACTATCATTATCATCATCTTCTTTCCAGGCTTTTCCAGGAGCACCCTGATGCCAGGAAGCTCTTCTCCAGGGTCAACGGTGAGAACGTCTACTCCCCCGAATTCAAGGTTATTTGGTGCACTCCGCCGATTGGTGGATTTCACGTCTTCTTTTGCATAATAATTTGTTGTAATAAATGTCAAATTATGCCATAATTAATCAATTAATAATTTAATTAATTTAATTATTTCAGGCTCACGTCAAAAGAGTCCTTTCTTCTCTCGACCTTAATGCCCTCTTGTTGAGCCAGACTGAACTTTCTGAGGTCATAAAATGTTTTAACTGAATAATAGTAATAATAATAACAATAATAATAATAGTAATAATAATAATAATGATGACAGCATTAAAGTGTTGTATTCATTAGTATTATTTTCTTATTATTACAGAAACAATTGGCCCATTTGAAAGCACAACACGACAGCAGAGGAGTCGACTGGTCCTACGTCCAGGTAATTAATATTCAATTAGTATTTAATTATGCAAATTTGGCCGATTAATCAGTCAAGGGGCAATCGGCGAACAACACTCCTTCGTGAATACACAAAAATATATTATGTTAATTGAACGACCTCGTTAATATTCATGAAACCATCTTGCCACGCCCACAAACAGGCTTTCAAGACCGCCCTCCTGGAAGTTCTGCCCGAGTACTTGGGCGTCTTCGTCAGCTACGAATCCTGGGACAGTTGCCTCGAACACGTCCTCACCGGCGTCTTCAAGGGCCACTAAAGAGACCACCGACAACGGACGGACAGATGGACGGATGGATGGATGGATGATGGACGAGACGGAGCTGGATTTAACAGTACGGAAACGTCTGGTCAGGAGATGAGATGGGAGAGTCCCAGTCCGGGATGTTTAGTTTGGGGGAAGTGAATTCTGAGACGATGGAGAGAAGGAGAGAAGGAGGACGGCACGCTGGAGGCAGGTGGCCACTGCAAAACTGGAAAGGAAGATGACGAGACGACGGCGGTGAAGAGATTTTTGTTCTGTCTGGAATAACGAAATCGAAACTCGATCAAGCGCAAGACGACGATCAACCTCAGGGCATGTGACAAGTTTTAGAAAAAAAATAGAAAAAAAAACAAAAAAAAATTTAAGGCAATCCTCAAGTGGTAAAAGTTTGGAAAAGAAGCGATCGACGATTCCTGGTTTTTCCCCGTTCCACCTTCGACCGAGCGCAGCAAACACGTGACATTTTATTTTTAGATCGGAAAAATTTCTTGAATCGGTTTTGACGCATTTTCCCAGCTTCAACACTTTTCGTTATCACTCCAGACATGGACATATGTTTCGATCATCCGCTCTGACGTTTTTTTTTCTCAAAGTTTCAGTTTCGACAATGATGATGATGACGATGATGATGATGATGATGAACGCATGAAGCGACTTTGTCGTTGTCTGTAGTCGCCGGTCTCCTCGTCCGTCTCTTTCGTTATGGTAGTTGCCACAGTAATTGGTAGAGTTTTGGTAAAAATAAAAATGTTGAAATACAAACTTTCCTCATTCTCTTCCTCTCCTCTCTGCAACCTCCGGGATCTAAAATGAAGCCGACGTGCGGTGCAAGACCGCCCGACCGAACGCAAGGGTGGATTGCTTTGGAAAACGTAAATCATTCACGACTAAGAAGCTAATCCTTTAAGTGCCTTCTTTGAGTTCCTAAAGATTTGATTTTAAGGTTATTAGAGATTTAAGAAGATCAAAGAGTTCAATTATAATATGGGATTAGCAATTAATTAGTTTTAAACAAATTAAGCTCTAGAAATAACTCATGGCCAGCTGAACAACTGAAAGGATACGAACTATAACAAAGAGGATAATAATAATAAAACAAATAGGATAATACTAATATTAATGATTATTATTATTATAACAAAGAGGATAATAATGATAATATTAATGATAATTGTTATTATTATAAATATAAAATTAGTCAAGGCTGGGGTTAGGGTTAAGAACCAAACGTCCAAAATGTTTGAAATGTTTTCTTAAAAATCTTTATTCGATAATTTTCAAGTTATTCTTGCAACAAACAAGGAAAATCTACGAAGTATGTTTAAATGCCTTAAAAGTTCATAGCACGATAAAACACAAGAAAATCTTTGAATTCCTCACGCCACACTCTGTTTTCGGATTCTCTCCCTTTTGGAGAGACTTTGAAGACGTTCATCATTTTTAATGTGATAAGTTAATAATGTTTAATATTATTTAATAATATTTAATTTTAATAAGTTTATTATTTCAAGATTAATTATTTCGAAAAACGAATTTTTAATTTGAATTATTTATAAAATTTGGCATCGAAAGTTTGAGGAAATGTCGATCCATAAAAACATGCTTCATTTTCAAGCTAAAAACTCAAAGTAAAACCACGACATGCCAAACGTGTTGATAACCCAACATGATGTCTGACATTAATAATACTTAGATCCGTTTGATTCTTTAAAAATAAGTTTTACTGAAAAAAATAAAATAAAAGAATTTTATAAAAGTATAAATTCACACACATATATTTGGAATATCAAGCTTCATCAAATATCATCCAAAATCTTCTGGAGAAAAAATGACATAACAGTGCCAGCCATCTTTTTGGGGGCAAAAAGCTCTCAGAAAGCCAGCCAAAACGCTTCAAATGAGCAGCTCAAAACGTTCTACGATGGGCTCGAATCGATAGCTAACAAACTCCCCGGCCACTCCCAAACTACCCCTTGGATCAGTTGCCCGATCGTAGATCTTACGTCCGTGTTGGTGATTAGCCGTCGGTGACAGCATAAAGCCAAAGCCAGCGGCCGATTCTCTACCAAACGACCAAGACCCGGCTCTAAGGTGTGGGTACTTTTCTAGGGCCAATTTCAAATCTTTACTGGCGTTGAACTGCTCGTTGGAGACGAGACTTGCCTTGAGAAAAGTCAGGGATGGTGGAATCTCTCTGAATATCGAATACATTTCTCCGTACTCGTGGGCTATGACCGACTTTACCAAAGCTCGCCTTTCGGCTTGGCCTCGGTCAGCCCGAATTAAGCCATCGTTTCTTGAGATCTCACTCAGCGTAGATGACGCGAGCGTTCGCTGGTCTTTCCAATCATTCACCTCATTTGGATCGGACTCCAACGAGGCAGACGAAAGATTAGTCTGAGACGATTGGTCTAGAGTCGGAGGGACGATGTAAAGATAGATGTCCTCGCTCGTCTGAGTTTCGACACACCTTTGTCCAGCCTCGGGATTCCTGGGCTGAATGCGAGTCTTTTGGTCTTCTTCGCTGGCCGCTTCGTCGGAGGAAGTCAGCCATTTCGAGCCGTCGAAATACGAGACGGCCGAAAGTCTTTTCGGTGGCCTTTGGCTATCATTATCGCCTGATTCTTTGACTTCATTTCGCTTTTCTGTCGAGTGGATCTCGTGATTCGCTTCATCGACATCGCGTGTCGTGTTTTCAATGCCGACTGAAAGCGTGCCTGACTCAAACTCGCAGTTCGTTTTCGTATTATTTTGCTGCCCGTCAAAGCCGACGACGTTTTTATCGATTTCATCTTTAATCAAATCTCCCTGAAGAGCCGGAGTCGCCCTGGAGTGTGGATGATCTGGTGCTATCCAGGAACCTTTGACGAATTGATTTCCGGACACTTCAGAAGGATGAACGTTTGAATGTTGACTTCCATTCGCTGAGCTGTTTTGTCCGACGGCTCGGCCTTCTTCGGTCGTGAAAGGAAAATCCGTCGTCATGAACCTCTTGTCTCGACTCCTCTGCCTCTCTTTGTGCTCACTGCCGACCGGAACAAAATGCACCTGCCTTCCAGTACCGTCGAAAGCTCCAGAAGTCCTAGATAAATCGTGAGCATTACCGTCGACCGATTGGGTTCCAAGTTCTTTCGAGAGATTGTCGATCTTACCACCCCGAAGGCCGTCACCCCCTTCAACGTCATTGACGGGCCTTCGGTACCTGATTTCTTCGGTAGTCGTGGTAACCGTCACTAAACGCCTCTCCCGACTGATGCTACAGGCACGCCTCTTGCCATCTCTTTGCTTTGAACGTTTCGGTAGGATGATTTCCACGCTTTTGGCCCTGTGTTTAAGGATTTCAAATTCTTGTCTGGAAAAGCCCAGCGTTCGATTTGTCAATCTGCACCTCTCCGACACGACTGCGCTGTCCAAGGTCCCACCGGGCACTAGATTCATGGTGCTGGTGGTTTGGTCACATGACAGGAAAGAGTCGTTGACTTTTCTGGAACTTTTGACTTGTGGAAAGGTGTTGCAGTAACTACCACTGGAAAACTGGCCGTCGAGAGTAGCAGCGACTCCATGACTGTCGCTCTTCGTTTCAGGCAAATTCGACCGATTCGGCCTTGCAGCGGTCGACTCAAAATCCCGAGATGAGACTTGTTGGGATACGACGATAGGACTCTCTGTTTTTGTTGAAGGCGAGTGAATTTGACCGGCGTTGACGTTTTTAGTGCCATTTAAGCATCCAGACACGATAGCAGAAGAAGCACCTATCCTAGAGGCAGCACCGGCCGAGTCTAGCACGACGTATCCGGTATCAGTGAGCAGAGGATCGTTGCTCGTAACCGAATAACCGGAATCCGAGAGGGTGGAATGCTCCCCGGACACCGGTGACGTCGTGATGTAACTTTCGCCCGAGGTTACGTAACCAGTTCCACTGGCGTCAGTCTTTCTTCTGACCCTGTCCTCTTCGGCTGGAGGATATCCGTTGATCCTTCTGAAGACGACCTTGTGAGGCGTTTTGTCTCTCTTCGACGAAGACGAAGATGACGACGGCTCTGGAACTTTCTTCGATCGAGATGCAGTATATCTATTATCTGCGGCCAAGATAGATTCTCGATTGTCATCGCCGTCGTCGTCATCGTCATAGCAATCGTCGTTGTTTTCGTCATCGTCTTTCTCCGCCCCTTTGAAGTCAGGATTGACATTACGACTGCGTCGACATGGCTCTCGTTCCAGTTTTTGAATTTTGACAGAAAACGGCTGATTGGAAGGACGCGTCTTGTGGTGCCTCGCGTCGTTCGACGGTCCAGCGTCTTTGCGGCCCTCTCCCACAGGAGCCCCGGTGGATTTCTTGGAGTCTTCAGTGGGCCAATTGGGATGATTGTGGTTAGGGCCAAATCGAGACCAATGATCGTTGTTCTTTAGGTAAACCGGACTAAAAGCCTCCTCGCTCGAGTTGCTTTGGCCTTCTCTGATCTTGATCTTGATGGGAATCGAAGTCGAGACTGATTCCTCAGTGGTCAGAGGTTCTACATTTCCGTTGACGTTCTTTTGCAACACTGAAGCGCTTTTGGCCTTCTTTTTCAGAAATCTGTCGCCCTTTTTCTTGGAATGTTCGCTCTCTTTCGTTGCGCTTTCGTGCGGAAAGACCTCTCCGTCTCCACTCCCGATTTCGTTCACCTTCTCCACGTAGAATCTCGATCTTCCTGAAGTGCGAGGCTCGCTCGAGGTCCTTGTGAGAGATGATTTGCTAGGCGAATCTTTGTCGCTGTCGTTGGATCTGCCATTCAGTTCCTGTCGGATGTCTTTCTGTTGCTGCTTCTTCTTGGGCTTTTTCAGAAGGCTTTTGCAGAACTTTTCCAGTTTCACGCCGGAGATGGCCCAGATGGAGTCCTTCTCCTTGGACTTTTCCTTGTCCGACGTCTCTATTTTTGACTCAGCTCTCACTGGCAACGGTAGGGTATTGAATCTGCGCTGCGATCTGCGACCCGCTACTTTCAGTGGCGAGAAGCCCATAGAAGAGACTTCCGACGATCCACGTTTCTGTGGACTCGAGCTGGAAGCGTCACTGGCCTGGGGCGAAGGTTGTGACCTCTTGTCCCTTGACGACCTGCTCAGGGAATCTTCGAGGGCTTCGGTATGGGCGTTGAGTCTGATGAGTGACGTTTGGTGCTTGACTGAGGTTATAGATACCGGAGACGTATCGTCTTGGGGTGAAATGGACTGCCGCATGGGGGCAGGATTTCTGGTCAAGAGGCTGTTCATGACGACCTAGTTTCTCTACTGACCTGAATTCTGGGTTGACCCGGTTTTCTCAGAGGCCTAGTTTTCTATGGTCTTTCGTTTGTTGCGTCCCTGTACGTTTGTTCAGCCTGTGGATGATTGATACTATTATTTTATATTATTATTATTATCATAATAATAATTTTTTATTATTATTACTATTATCTTCACCATCATCATCATTATTAAGATAAGGCAGTGCCATGAGAATTAAATATGGGATGCAAGTACACGGGGGCCGGCCAATCTTCCCACGTCAAGAGACACGCTAAGTCCTTCTGGACAGCCCATAGTGGATATTTATTATTTATTTATTCATTTATTTATTTATATATTTAGAAATTTTTGTCAGGCATTTTTAAGGGGTTCAAATTATCAAACGTTAACAAACAAAATGACAAGATCAACGAGAAGTATTGGCTTTCGTTCATTCATTTTCAATCAGTCACTCACTCGTCTCTTCGCTCGGCATCTGCTAATTGATCAATTGATTGATTAATTAATTAGTTCTTAAATTATCTTCAGTACAGGTAGTACGGTTAGTACAGGTATCCCACATGTCAATACAGGTGGTGGAATTAATTGGACAAATCGAGCATCAATCTTGCTTTCAGAAATTGCATTCGTGCAGGGAAATAAGGACGTCAATAAGCACTGCTGATGACGACGATGACACTGACTGTCATGACATCGATGATATCATTTGATATCATTTTTGACATGTAGACGGTGATGAGGATAACAAAAAGTATCAACATTTTTCCGTTTTATTAAAAAGAATGTCTGGGTTAAAAACTGAAAGTCTTTGAAGGACACGCCTTATTCACCATCATCACCATCGTCGTCATCATCATCATCATCATCAACAATATCATCGTTATCATCACAGGCGAGGCAGAAACAACGTGATTATGTAGACCAAATCCCGGCTGATATCACTGGCCCCATTGGAGATGCTTATCATTCATGATCATGCTTAGTCACTGATGATGTATTTGTAAACATTGCATCTGCAATTCGTGGTTCATTAATCAGTAAAACTCTATTAAAAGCATAAATCTGCCATCAGCATTGATGATCATAACTCTAATGCCGAGCTCTAATGTTGTCTTGTTGTTGTTGATTTTGTTGCTGTTGTTGCTAGATAAAGTTAGGTTTAATTGTATAATTAAGATTAATAATTATCTTTTTTGAATTATTTCCACAGAAATTTTTATTTCTGTTAAAATCTATTTATTTCGGATTGTATTGTAATATGTAAGTGGCCGTCCAATTAGACCATTAAAAACGAATAATTTGTAATAACAACAATAACAACAACTTTCAGTAATAATAATAATAATTATAATAATAATAGCAATAATAACAGAGAAAATAGAAATGTTGACATATAAAAATACTTTTCCCACAAACTCTGGTAATCGAGTTTCTATTTTTAATTTACGTCTCATTTGGCAGTCAAGTCGTGAGGTGTTTTTTCTTCTTTCCTTCTTTCTATCCTTTGCACCCTCAATTGGAACATCCAGGGGGCACCTGGACGACTGTGACAGGTGCGCCCCATTATCAAGTACAGGTGTGTTCAGGTGTAATTGGGTAATCAAGGAAAGGATTGAAATGACGGCTTTGAACTTTTAAATCGGTTCAAAACTATGAACAGAGCACTAAAGGACAACATATAATCATCGTCATCGTCTTCATCATCATCGTCGTCGTCATCATCATCGTCGTCGTCTTCATCATTAATGAATGAGATATACTGAAGAAGTTCTAATCATAGTTCAGCGTCACAATCGTGAGTCTCGTTAACGAATCTCGTTCTAATTATTGCCATAATTTTCATGAATTAATTCATAAAAAAAAATAATATTCACACACGAGAGGGGGCGGTGGGGAGAGTGAGTGGACAACTCAGGGTATTCAACAAGCATCGAAGCATTACCGGTTGCAGAAGCATGAGCCACGCATACGAATGAGGATCCCTTTTGTGCCATCCCAGCGATCAGGTGTTAGATATAATTACCTTTATTACTATTGTTATTATTATTATTTATTATTATTATTATTAATACCATAAATACTTTGTCTTAATGTTCAAACTTACGTCATACCGATGTAGTCACTCGCAATACATTCCAAAGTAAAATGTTGATTTTGTCGTGGGGTAGATTTCTATGATTATGATAATGATTATTATTATCATTATTATTATTATTATTATTGTTTTTATTACGATTTGAAATTCTATTGAAAATACAAAATTACATTTAAAAAAACCAGCGCACATTAAAAAAAAAAACCAACGTCTTTAAAGTCTTCAAGCGGACCGAGGAAAACCCAACGACCTTGATTATTACTATTATTATTACTATTATTATTATTATTAATATTATTATCATTATTATTATTATTATTATTATTATTATTATTATCATTATTAACAACAACATTATCTTTCAAGAAAAGCAAGCAAACTACGATGACATCCACGTCACAGGCGTTTGACGCTCCACAATCACGCAACAACACAATCTCAGAGTTGGCTCAACTATAGTCCTGAGACAGGGGTCCTATAGAAAGACCAAATTTTTTCCCAGGCTGCTCTTACCACAGCGGCGTCCGTAGCGACTGCTGCCGACAGTCGCAGTTAAATCCATTAAAGTAGAGAAATGACGTTGTTGATGTTGCTATCGTCTATCGTATGGTAGTGTATATTAACATATTAATTCATATTTTAATACACAAAAAAACCTCTGTCAATAATGTCAATTGACAATTGTCAGTCATAATAACAACAACAATCGTCATCATCATCATCACCATCAAATTCGTCATCGTCGTCGTCATCATCGTCATTATCATAAACAATTCTTACCAAAAACAGCATTAATGCTGACAATGGAAAGCATCAGGCCTTAATTCTAATGACTTTGAAAGCGGATCGTTGATGCATTCATTCATTCACTCATTCATTCACTCACGCAATCATTCATTCATTCACTCATTCACTCACTCATTCATTCATTCATTCATTCATTCATTCATTCGTTCGTTCGTTCATTCATTCACTCAATCACTTATTCAATATTTACTTTTCTTGGTAATCCTCCATTTAGGAACATTCATAACCTCCCACATTGGCCACTATCTAAAGTGATAATAAGGACTAAGGTATTGATAACAATGGCGATAATGATAATGATGATGATGATGATGATGATGATGACGACGTTGAAGGTGAGGTAATGTGAAGCTATGGGCTTCTAAATGGGATTAATTTCCTGATTACTCCGCCCGCTCATTGTTATTGTAGACTTGTTGCTGTTATTGTTGTTATTATTTTTGTTGTTATTGTTGCTGTTATTGTTGTTGTTATTGTTGCTGTTATTGTTGTTATTGTTGTTATTATTGTTATTATTATTATTGTTGCTGTTCTTGTTATTATTATTATTATTATTATTATTGTTGCTGTTATTGTTGCTGTTATTGTTGTTGTTATTGTTGTTGTTGTTATTGTTCTCACGACGTCATTCTCACGTGCGTGATTGATACATTCGTGTAACCACAATTGTTTTTTTTGTAGAACTTGTTAATCGACTTTTGGCATTATTATTATTATTATTATTACTATTATTCTGTTTGTAACAATAACTGTAAGTAAGTAACAAATATAGATATAATATAATTACGATAATAATTATCTTTATGTATATTAAAAGTCACGTCGTCATCGTCGTCACTATCATCATCATCATCATCATCATCACAAACAACGACAACAACAACAACGACGACGATCAGAACAACAACAACAACAGAGATCAAAAGCACTCACTCTTGACAGGCCAGGTGTGTTCAAAACTCTCGAACATTGAGAATCGAAACATTGAAACAGTAACAGGTAGATATCGTCAGGTGTTGCTACAGTTGTAGCTACGACTATGACGACGACGACGACGACGACGATGAATGCGATGATGAAGACGACGACGATGGTGTTGACAGTTACGTTGTTGCTATCACTCCTACAATGGGAAGTCCCTTAAAGTCCTTACAGTGATTGAAGCCAAAGTACTCCTAACAACATCAACAACTACGTCTTATCCGTCACGTGACGTCAACGACGTAACTTGGCGGCTGAAGCATCAGTGGTAGGTGTGGTCGAGAGTCGCCGGTGAAGCCAGAGTTAACGAGACGACGTCTACTACCGGTCGCTTTCTACGGAGCGATCGACGTTTTATAAAAAAGAGGAGAGATATTGATGAGAGGAAGAGACAAAGATGGGACATCGAGCCTCAAACAGGTATATGCAAGCACATACCCTATTATTATTATTATTATTATTATTATTGTTATTATTATTATTATTATTATTATTAATATTATAAAAGTACCTAATACTTCATTAGTTCATTATTTGGCGAATATCCAGATAAAGGTTTTTAATAATTGTAATGTTATGGGTATGATTACGTAACATTATCTATTTATTGCTATTGTTACTATTGTTAATAAGACTGCTTAAGTAATAAATAATAACAATAAATACAATAATAATAATAATAATAATAATAACAATAATAATAATAATAAACCAACATCACAATGATGAAGATGGCAAGTGATGCCTAAACATCGCTATTATCGTCGGTAGACATTTCAACGGGTGACCCCTTTTTCCGTCTGTAATGGAATGGTTATTAAATGAATGACACGTGACTTGATGGTGGATTGATGGATCGATGGATCTTTGGATTGATGGATCGACGGATTGATGGATCGATGGATTGCCAGACGGATTGGATGAAGAGATGGACGGATGGTTAGATTGAAAGAAATTACGTAACGTCATTGATAGAAAGATCGTTCGTACGAACAATGAATGAAAAGATGAATGGATGGACCGGAAAAAGAGAAAAGAATGACACAACCATCTGTAACATAAACAGGCACCTGTGCGCGCCGACTGATAGCAGAGCGTATCGACAAAAATAGATCAAAGAGACGACGGTGACGATGACGACGACGACGAGGAGGATGATGACGACGACGAGGAGGATGAATGATGACGAAAGACTAGAATAATTGTTGCACAAAATTGTTACCTTTTTGATGAAAACATTTCTAATGACGAAGTTAGAATCGTCAACATCATCACAATCATCACAATCATCATCATCATCACAATCACCATCATAATCATCACAACCACCATCATAATCATCATCGACATCGCCATAACTGTCATAGAAAAGGAGTGTTACGCAAGACGGGAAGCACCTGCCCATCCACCCACATTTACCTGGACGGTTTGAATGAAGGTACCTGTGTTATACTCCACAGGTGGAACAGGTGAGTTACACCTGGATGAAATTCAGTTTGCAACATCAAACATAGCTTTCACAGGTTTGTGGCTAGGGTTACAACTAAGGTTACGGTTAGGGTCACTGGCTAGGGTTATGTAAGGGTTACCATTAGGGTTAGGGTTAGGGTTAGGGTTAGGGTTACTGACCAGGTTTATCATTAGGATTAGGGTTAGGATTGTCATTAGGGTTAGGTTTTGCGCTTCATTAGATGAACCTTCAATTCTGATTCTTCCATGATTTGTAATTCTCACTTTATTTTGTAGTCATTCAAACAATTTATTTTTACTCTCTCCAAAAACCTCATTATCTCTCGACGAGACGAGGATACAGTTTTCCAGGCGTGACTCCACCCTCTGACGGTCGGGCAAGCGCAATGCCATTACTTCGTTCGATTATGTTTGTACCGCTGATCTGATTATGATAATGATAGCAACAACAACAATAATAATAATAATAATAACGGTATTAATCAATAGCACTAACTCTAGATGTTCATGTGTCATTCAGAATTCATAATTATGCATTTGCCAATTCTCGTCTCCATGTTATTACATTCGATAGATCCGTATATTAACTTGGACCATAATAATAATAATAATAATAATAATCATCATCATCACCACTAACCATCACCATAGCAACGCTTCTCGTATTCATTGACCCAAAGAGGCGTCAATGAAAGTTCAATGGGTTTCATTAAAAATCGGAATCAATTTATTTCCCTTTTACAAGTTGAGTGCAAATAGGTTCGAACATTTTTTTTTGATTTACCTTCTCTTACTCATTCCGCCCGCTAATTCTATTAATAATAATAATAACAATAATACTAGTAATAATAATAATAACAACAATAATAATAACGCTAATAATACTAATAATAATAATAACAATAATATTAATAGTAATAATAACAATATTTTGTGCTACATATATATTATTACAACCAATAATAAGTTTTCAATTGTTATGATTCTTATGCATGCTATTTGCCAATTGCTACTTCTTAACTTCTACTGATTAACGTTACTGGCATTACTAAGATGATCTTCATTTTCATTCTGTACCATCCCTAAACGTCCACTGGTCCTTGTGGGCGCTCGACCCAACTGCACCCCACCCTGTCATAGAATCCGGGTGCATTCCACCCTACCATGGAATCCGGGTGCATTCCACCCTCCAATAGAATCCGAGTGCATTCCACGTGCCATAGAATCCGAGTGCATTCTACATTTGAATACTTATTGATTCATCCGATATTTTAATTAGTTGTTCATTATAGGTAATCAATATTCCTAGAGCCAATCAATATTTACATACCCAGCGAAAGAGTCAATTCAAGGAATCGTAGGGAAGTTTAAAAAGCCTTTGTAGACCAATGGTCCGGCAACAGAATTATTCAATTTTTGTAGCGCTTTACATTCGTAAGGGGCCTCTTCTCACACCGTAGGGGTGAGTGAGTGAGTGAGTGAGTGAGTGAGTGAGTGAGTGAGTGAGTGAGTGAGTGAGTGAGTGAGTGAGTGAGTGAGTGAGTGAGTGAGCGAGCGAGCGAGCGAGTGAGTGAGTGAGTGAGTGAGTTAATCATGTGAACATCTAATCTAATCAGCTTTCATGGCTCGGTCGTTGAATCATTGGTTGTTTATATATGCTAATTAACCACGTGATATTTTACTAGACTTAATTTTAATTTAGCTTCGAACGAAAACAAACAAACCTTTTTATTAAAACAAATTCATGTTCACCTAGTTTAACCGGTCGGCATGATCCAGCCATCTGGCGAATGAAAGATAAATACCACGCCAGACGTTTACTTGTAGGGACACCAACTGCTAAGAAAGCATGTTCATCACTATTCCACTTAAGATTAATTATGTAATTTTACAAATACAAAAATAATATAATATAAATAATATAATTATATTACAAATATAATATTATACTAATATAATAAATAATTAAATATTATTACCAAACAAATTCGATCGTAAAATAGTTTCTTCGATTCATTTTCCTCACCAGATGGCCAAATGCTTCCAATAAAAGAACTATTATCATTACCATCCCCTCTGGGTGGGTAATCTGCTACGACAACTGTTAATTAATTTATTAAATTAAAGCAATTATTTATTTAAACAATTCTAATCATATGAATTAAGCAATGTCTTGTTTAAATCAATTATATAATAAAATAATAAAATATAATAAATAATAAATATAATAAAAGAATATTGCAAAATATTCCTCCTAGCATTGGATAGCAGAAGGAAACTAATCTCTTCCGGAAATCATGAATCAAAACACACAAGGCGCTTCTGGTACTATACAAATATTGTCTTATGAATTAACTATTATTATTATTATCATTGTTATTATTATTATTATCATTGTTATTATTATTATTATTATTATTATTACTATTAACAGCTGCAACTACAACAGCAAACAACAAGAGAACCACGGCCGAGTCGAACCAATATTCCATGAAAGTTTGTTATTTTTCCAGGTGTACGCAAAGATGGAGGGAATGTTGTTTTTAATGGAACGAGAAGAAGACGCAGATGTTTTCCGAAGATTCTCCGCCTGCTTTGAGGATTTGTAAAGTTAGACGTCTCGGGTTACGGGCACGTGGCAAGGGCATCATTTTTCCAGGGGGCCACCAGAGGGTGTTGTGGTTGAGGTTAGGGTTAGGGCTATGGTTTGGGTTGAGGTTAGGGTTAGGGCTATGGTTTGGTTTAGGGTTAGGGCTATGGTTTGGGTTAGGATTAGGGTTAGGGCTATGGTTTGGGTTGAGGTTAGGGTTAGGGCTATGGTTTGGGTTGAGGTTAGGGTTAGGACTATGGTTTGGGTTAGGGCTATGGTTTGGGTTGAGGTTAGGGTTAGAGTTAGGGATGCCAGAGCGGATCTCAATCTGCTACCACGACGGCATCGCAATCAAAAGTCGAACCATCAAATATAGAATTGTTTCATTAATTTGTTACGAAATTCTTGGAAATAATAAATAAAAAATGCTGTTCTTATAAATAATAATGTCATGTGATTAATGTCTGACTGTTTATTACCAAAGACCAAGGGCAACAAACCTTTTTTTTTACAACCTTTGGTCTTTCTGTGCATCAGTATCGTCTGCAATTTATTTTCTCCTTGATTGGTTAACCAGTTCTCGATGATGATGATGATGATGAAGATGATGATAATGATGACGACGACGATGATGATGACGATTATGGTGAAATAACTTAGATGATGGGCGGTGATAGGGACAATTCTACATTGAAAATTCTAAAGCAAAACTATTGTTATTATGTTTGCAAGTGGGGACTGATATTTGTTTATCACAAATTTGCCAGAGACCCGCGTTGAAAATATTTTCAAGTGTGTAACGATTGGAATTTTAAACTTAAGACAAACAAAGCATTTGGATGAGACAAATAAACAAAAATAAATAAAACTAAAACCAAGCATACACTCAAGAGGAAGAAAGCATTCCAAAGGGAAAAGCAGGCAGATGAAGATGATGATGAGGAGAAGGAGGAGGAATCTTAGGAAGGACAAGGAGTTTTGCATCCTAGAAATAGGTAAGCAGATAATAGGGCGTACGGGCGAGCCCCTCAAAACAACTTAGGTTCGGATCTGTTTACCTTCTGTAGCAACTGGCTGCAGTTGGTTCGAAGATAGGCCGTTCTCATTAGACACCGACTCTCTCACCTGATCATCATCATCATCATCGCCATCCTTCTCTATCTCTCCTGGAAAAGCTATCCATCCTTTCATCCATCCATCCATCCATCCATCCGGCATTCCGGTCGGTTTCCAAAGCAACCGACCACTCTCCATTCCGAGTCACTATCTCCAGGTTGATCTAATCTCCAATCATTGGAGTAGTTTGTAAGGATAACTGATAAAAAGACGCGGACGACGACGACGATGATGGCGGAGGCTGCGATGATGAGGATGATGATGAAGTTGATTTCTTGAGCATCATTATCATCGCTACCCACTTGGGCGTAGGCAGACCGTTGTATATTCCTTTCAGGAGCTTCGAGTTTTTCCAACTCAGCTGAGCTGCCTAACCTGGTTTATCACTAGTGGTTTGTTTCCTACTGGAAAGTAAAATATTCGATTTTTCGGTTTAATATTTTGCAATTTATTTGATAAATTCCATTTAAAATTTATTTGTGAAATTATTATTTTAATCCGGCCGACAGAGGAGGAGGTTGGGGATTTGTGATTCATGATTTTGTTACGATTTTAGCCAATTGAGTTTATTTCTCTAGGGTTTATTCTGAGGTAAAACTGATTTCTTAGGAAATTCCGATTGTGTTATTTGCTGCTTTTTATTAAACTTTATTATTATAAATTAAAAGTATTTTCAAAAGAATGAAACGATTAAGGTAATTCCCTTAAAATATAAATTAATTGCAACCAAACTAGATTAACCTGCAATGTCGCATGAAATCGGTCACAGGAAACCACTGATTATACTGCAATTAGAATCAATTTTAACATTTATCTCTATTTTTTTGTTTACAATTTGATTATTAATACGAAAAAATGGTTAATCAATTTAGCTAAGTAACGTTTCACTGCAGAAATATCAAGTTTTACAGAAACATAAAAGTCAACATTAAAGACAGAAACAACAACTTGACATCATGCTGTATGTTTTTCATTCAAAACTTTATTTTAAAAACACGACATTAAATAATTATTCATAAATAATAATAATTAGAAATAATGCCCTTTGCAACATCATACTAACCATCGCTCACGTTAGGTCAGTTTAATATTATAACATCCAGATTCATTTATCCTCTTTGACGTGACCTTTTAACAGATCATGGCTTAAATAAAAAAAATAATTTTGATTCTCGACATGACTCAAGTTAATTCAGTTTATAAAACCAATTAAGATCGACAAAGGAAAGACTGGCACAATTCCAGAAATCCTCCAATGCCAATCCCCCGGCCTCTAATGCGTCGAAGTTTGGACAGGCAGGCCTGAAACCAGTTTCGAAGAACGGAGGTCCTTCTAAGCCAACTGATCAAGCCACCAAAGTCGACCCTAACGCCAAACCCGCTGACCAGTCGAAGTCGACTCCGGCAACACCATCGAAACCCGGGGAACAGCCCAAAGCCGCTAGCAAACCAGCTGAACAAGCCAAGCCAACAGAGCCGGCTAAAACGCCTACCCAAGCAGGAAAGCAAGAGGCACCAAAAATTCCTGTTCCCACGCAGACTTCGAAGCCAGCAGAACAGCCGAAACCAGCGTTAGGAAAGCCAGCTGAGACTCCAAAACCGGCTGGGCCCTCAAAACCCGCCGAACAAGCGAAGCCACTCGAAACGGCTAAGCCAAAAACAACAGAAGAACAGCCGAAACCAGTTGACTCCAAGGCAGCCGAAACAGCTAAGCCAGCTGGGAAGACAGAACCGCCGAAACAAGCTGATTCAAAACCAGCCGAAGCAGCAAAGCCAGCTGGACCTTTGAAGCCGGCAGAACAGCCAAAACCAACCGAAACGGCAAAGCCAGGTGGACCTTCTAAGCCGACAGAGCAGCCCAAACCGGCTGAGTCGAAACCTGCCGAACAAGCCAAAGCTGTAGAACAACTGAAAGCAGCCGAACCTTCAAAACCATCTCAGCAACCCAAGCCAGCAGAACAAGCAAAACAAATTGAACAAGCCAAGCCAGTAGAACCAGCCAAGCTTGCTGAGCAGCCAAAGCCAGCTGACCAACAGAAGCCATCCGATCAACCAAAACCAGCTGATCAGCCGAAAACAACTGAACAGCCTAAAACAGCCGAGCAACCAAAACCAGTCGCACAGGCTAAACCAGCCGAATCTAAACCGGCTGAAGCTAAAGAGCAGCCTAAAATAGCCGAGCCAACGAAACCAGTCGAACAACCAAAGCTAACTCAACAATCTAAACCTACAGAACAGCCAAAACCTAGTGACCAATCGAAACCAGTACCCGCATCCGCTAATCAGCCGAAGGTCCCAGAAGCAACCAACCAACCGGTCTCAAAACCTTCTGAAACAAAAGTCGAACAAACCAAAGTGGCGGAACAGCCAAAGACTCAGACGACACCAGCCAATCAGCCAAAGCCTGTTGAGCAGCCAAAACCAGCTCCATCGACAACTCAGACAAAACCAGCCGAACCGGTCAAGCAGGCCGTAGCCACCCAACCGGGACCTCCACAGACGAAAGCCCCTGAAATCAAGTCCACGGCACCAACTCCAGTAGCCAAAGTGCCTGAACAACCTTCAAAAATACCGGTTCCAGCTGTCCAAGTCAAAGCTTCAGGGCAAGCAACTGTGACAACAGAACAACCGCATGTTAGTGCAACGGTCAAAGTCGAACCAGCTAATGTGGCAAAGCCAGTAGAGGTGACTCAAAAGCCTGCAGAAGTAGTGAAGGTATCCGAAGCGCCGAAACCAGCAGTTCCGAACGTGGATCAAGCTCCCAAGGCGGGTGAAACTAAAGTAGCAAGTTCAGAAGATCTGTTTGCCAACATATTCTACTTTTCGGGTATGGGCAATCTCATTGGTTCGGCCCTGGCAGAAGGCATCTACGTGCCAGAGAAAAACCACAGAAGTGCTCTTGAACTGGAAGACATTGAATCCTTGAGGAAGAGAGAAGAGGAGAAACGCAAGCACGAGATCATCAACGTGGCGAGGAACCAAGCCCAGGGATTGTTTGGCGACTTCCAAAAACTTCAAGCTCTGCTGGAAGGTCTTCCGACTTTCACGGACACCTTGGAGCCAAAACCGCTGGAGAGAAGGGCTGTCGATCAGCCGATCCATGGACACATTTACTTCCAGCAGGAGCAGCACTCCAGGCCTCATTCTCAAGTCCATCATAGGTAAAGAAACATATTAAACGAAGTTTTCCATTCAATCCCCAATCTATGATATGCAATCTTACATTAATAAGATTTATTCAATCTTATCTGAAAGACAAAATAATCAGAATAGTTTGTGGCACATTGTCTTATGATTTTGTTGTCTTAATTTGTCTTCTTTTTTTTTATAAATAGCAATTTCATGAAATTTTAAAAAAATCAATTGATAAAACACAAATCCCTAACCTCGTTGTAGTGGGCCTGACAACGTTGTGACGACACATCAACGCCAGACAACGACTTACACGAGTAGTCAGGTCATCCAGCCTTCTGCCAACACGACGAGACTCGGCTTTGACAGTAGATCCCCAGAAGAAAAATCGACCTTTTCGACAGTACACATCGTCCCCTCTCATTTAAGCGATTCTGCATCGCCATTGCGAGAAACCTACCACCCCCATACCCACTTGGGAGGTCATGATCGCTTGGCAGCTAAACAAGCCTCTCTAACTCAGAATTTGGCAGACAGAGATGCCTTCAATAGATCGCACGGCGGAGCTCAGAATCTTCAATACCAGACCACAGAATCACAGTTAGTTACAATTATATAACTTGATTTAGTAATTTTACAGAATTTATGAGAATTTCGATGGGTAAAGAGGAAATAATTTACGGACCCAGAATAAACACGGCCGACCAAACCAAATGTTTATTTGATTCGCGGCAATCTGCTCATTCAAATTTTTAAAGGAAAACCGCAACAATGAAATTCAAACTTAATGATTTAAACCTAATTCACATTAAATCTAAATACTTCAATTCGTTCATGTTTAATTTCAAAATTTCATAATTTTACACGATAATTTTATTTAAAACCTGACAAAATTGCAACTTTGAGGTTTCATCAATCAAGACACGAAGGTGGTCAACACGGACCTGGCCACTCGGACGATGCACAAAGACATCTGGCAGGTGGTACCTTGGACACAACTGACCTGAAACCATGGCAACTCAGCCATCTGAGGGGACTAGAAGCCCGTGGTTACCACCTGGAATCCCACAGCCATTCGCCCACCCACCACAAGCAAACCGTTGCTTCAACCTCCTACACTAGCTATGCCAGTCCAACCCTGCCGTATTGTGACCTTTGAAACGAAATCTAGAAGGAGCTCAGCAAGTTTCGAGAAACAAGTCGGGAGAAGTCTCTCTGTGCAAGCTGGATTTATTTCTGAGTGCTTTTGTTTGCTTGACATTTTATGCTATGACGAACTTTCTCTCGACTTGAATTTTAACTTTTACGAGTCACAAGTCTGGTTGTTTAACTTTGATTGTCTAGAAATCGAAGCGATTGTTTGTTAAAACCAAGAAAAGCAAAACGAATACAATCTTCGCTTCCTAGTTGCAAGAGACAAAAAACATTCTGCATAAGAGAAAGGCCGTGTTGGCAATCAAATTCTTATGTACACGAAAACTTCTCGACAAAATTGGAGTTCGAGCAGAACTCGCGAGCGTGAGAGGAGGGAAGACGTCCTTCTCGATTTAAATAAATGAGCAAAAACACTCCGCAGGGAGAATATAAATAAAGACTAAGCATCACTACTTTCCGTTGCTATCACTATTTTTCAAATAATAGAGAAATAAAGAAGAAAAAAAAGGAGAAAACATCAAATAAAACGATTTCCGATCAAAGAACAGCAAAAAGTATTTGCAGCCTTTACGATGCAAACTGCAAAAGTTGCAGACAAGGCAAACCTCAATGCCAAACCGCTTCTCAGCAACAACAGCCAATGGTGACTGTCGGGTCTTCAAAATGTCTTCTTTGCCCATCTTCTCCGAACTTTTGGACCTCAAGAAATCTTGGATCGCTGCCATGGAAAGGTCAGGAAATGGTTACGGATTCGATTTTCTTCATGTTCGCAAAGTAGGAATGCTCGAGGGCTCTCCTGGACGGGATTCGTTTGGAGGGGGCGTAGCACAGCATTTTCTGGAACGGATTGAAATTGATCGTGCTAATAATTGGATAAAGTTAATAACAATAAAATTGAATAATTCAACAATATTTAATTAATCACTTGATACAAAATGATCTGAAATCGTTCGGAAATTGAACGACTTAATGTAACGGCACCGGGGTTGAGAATTTTAAGCTTCTGCTTGTAAGGCCACGGCATTTTCAAAGTTAGATTTTTAAAACAGATTTCTGCCATTTCTACTAGAAATAGATAAAAATGACCACCAAACAAATACATTAAATAATTGCATTTATTGGCCACATTTCCTCCCCAGTGGATTTAGGGACCAATTAATCCACCCCCCACCAAAATCCTTCCAAATGCACTCGGTCACCTGGAGAAGATCGATGCCTTCGGAACTGAGATTCGAGAACATCTTCGACAAGTCTTTGGCCTGCCATCTTGGGAAGGAAGTCTTGTAATCCGGAAGTTGGGATATGCCCGGCCAGACGGTTTCGTTGGGAGTGCCTGTTGAGTCGGTCACGTGTCGATCGCATTTGATCGATTAATCGATAAGTTAATCAAATTCTAAACTTAACTAATATAACAAAGTTAATTTAACAGATAACTTAATCTATTTGTTAGTTGTAATTCGTGGCTTTTAATGGTTCAAGAGTTCAATAGTTCACCTAAGGTTCGAAACATCCTCAGCAGCTGGTCAATCTCTGAGTCACCCTTGAACAGTGGGCAGCCTGATGACTGCAATCGAATGATTGAATGAATGTAGAATGAACGATGCTTTCAATGACGAGTGGCAAGGAGTCATGGTAACGAATGACGAGTAAACGTCACGTCGTCGTTAAAGACGTTACCATTCTTAATGTCAGAAGCAAATAGAAAAATTGTAAAGCAAAAATGCCGACGATATTTTTTATCACAATTTAACATCACTATCAGCATTGCAACGTAAGAATAAAAAATAAATCTTAAAAAATAAAAGTACTGAACAAATAATCTCATTAATAGCATGTAACCAGTCACTATTATCATTATTGCAAAGGTTGACTGTGATAATACTAATCTCTTAATATTAACTAACACTAACCCTAACCCTAAGCCTAATGCTAACCCTAACCCTAAGCCTAACAATAACCCTAACCCTAAGCCTAATGCTAACACTAATCCTTACACTAACCCTAACTAGTCGTTTAACCAAAGAGACCAACAAACCATCTCCGCGAATATGCACCCGAGGCTCCATATGTCGACTGCCCAGGTATAAATGGAAATCCCGAGGAGAATCTCGGGGGCCCTATACCACAGGGTGATGACCTGGGGTAAAGAAGAAAACTCGATCGATTCAATGCCATGGACAACTAATTAACATTTACACAATTAGTATTCAAAATAATAAATTCAAATAATGGTGCTTCTTATAATAAGCATCTGGCATTAAAATAAAATATGAAAATATTGTTGTTATTAATATTATTATTGCTGTTATTATTATTATTATTATTATTATTATTGGTGTTGTAACTTAAATTAACCCAAACCTACCTCGTGTGTGTATGCCCTGGAAGGCAGATTGAACTCTCTGGCGAGGCCAAAGTCTGCAATCTTGATGTTGCCCTTCGAGTCGACCAATAGATTTTGGGGCTTCAAATCCCTGTGCATGATTCGTCTGACGTGGCAGTGATTGAGGCCGCTGAATAGCTGGTGCATGTAGTTCTGAAATTGGAATAAAACGGACTTTACATCTGATTGGTCAAGCGACAGTGGGGCAAATAAATAATTATCATAATGCCGTTTGTTTACCTATCGATGAATAAAAGTAATGAACTGATACAAAACACTGCCAAACCCTGAGGCATTCAATTTCTCAAACAAAAGTTAAAAAAGTTCCTAGCTATTCATGGCTTTTCATCTCAGGTCACCCAATGCACCTCACCCTATTTTAATCACCCCCTCTCTCCAAAAAGGACTCACCTTTATGAGTCCGGGATCGAGCGGGCCTGGGTTTTTATCCATGAACTTCTTGAGGTCACAGTCGAGGTACTCGAAGATGAGATAGATAGACTTGTCCGAGATGATCTCGTCCAGCAGCCTACTCCGTCGGAAGAAAAGGATTTTAAAACGGGTTAAATGACATTTAAGGATTATCAGTTTAAAGATGTCCAAGTCACATGATTTAGGCATCTAGCATTCACAGTTCAAGCTGAAATCATAATTCGTTATGTGATGTACAATAATGAAAATTATGACCATTATAACTCATAACAATTTGAGATGAGGATCGTCATCTTCACAATTAATGGCAATAGAGATTACAATAAATTCAGACTCACGAAATAATGTGAGGGTTGGAAATCTCTTTAAGCAGCGATATCTCCCTTATGGTCGTGCTTGGTATGCCCACCTCCTTGTCACTAGATCATCCAAAAAACAGGATTACAACCAATAGAAACACAGCTAGCTAATTAGTTAATTGCTTTATTAATCTATGCCAGCTTGACTAATTCATAGTAACTACTTAATCCACTCAGCTAATGCGATTAAGATCATATTCCCATTTGAAACCTCTCAAGGCTAATCTTCTTCAGGGCGACCATGTTCCCAGTGGGGATGTGTTTGGCCTTGTAAACGATGCCATAGGTTCCCTCCCCGATCTTTTCCAGTCGCCTGTAATTGTCCATCGATTCCTTGTCTGCCTCCTGCTCAGGCAATCAGCAGTTGTGAAATGCAGGACAAAATCTGACTATAGTACAAACTCTCCTAGCTTTCAATAGACTAGAATTGTGTAAACTATTTTTTGCAAATGAATACTTTTGTATTTTTACAATTTGTGCTTAAAAGGCCAAACTTTATGTTTGATTTAATCGTCATATGCTAAACCTGGATAAAATTGTTAAAAGCCAGCAATTATAATTCTGGAAGAAATAAACTTAAAGTTGAAAATGACTAGTTGAAAATGTATAAATTCCTGGTTAGTATTCATAGTAAAATAACTCAGTTTGCCCAGCTTACAAATTTGAACCAAGCAAAGCTTTTTGCCAGAAGCATTTGTATCATTTATCTAGCCAACAATGTAATTATTAGTATGCAGTATACAAACATTATACATTATATAAGCAGTATAATGTAATTTTAATGTAACTGAAATGCTTCAAAGTATAACATAGTCAGTAGTAGGCACAAATGACATTGCAATTTCATACTAACAAAATCCAGAATGATAAAAGTATCACCATTTATGGTTAATAATGAAAATTCACCAGATGGTTTTTTAGTAAATATCATATAACAAAGGAAATTAAAAGCTTTATCAAAACTTCTAAAATATCTCCACTCAATATTTTCTAACCACAAAACCCTGGTAGAGGTTAACGCTGCACGTCGCCAGCGATTTGGGTTTGGTTTTCGAAAATTCCGAGTTGGCCATTTCTCGGAGCAAAAAATATAATTAATTGACTATTCTAGCGGAAATATGCCTAAACGATTTAAATTGCTCAAAATTTTACTCAGTTAACCATGAAGGATCTTACAGGCGATTTTTCAAGAGGTCATTGTTTTTATTTTTCGCGGTTTTTAATAACCTTACCCAGATATCTCCCTAGTGCAGACTTTCAGAACCGGTTTTATTAATCGTTTTAGTGCTTTCTATAGAATTAATGTTTTAATGGTTTTTATCTAAATTTAAAGATTTATATAATAAATAAGTTTATATGTTTTAATCTATTAATAAACTTTTTATATAAAAAAAACACCGATTACGAACAAAACGTGAATTCAAATTCAAGGAAACATATTGCAGTTAATTTTTGCGGATTTTTTAGCCTTGAAATTGACTTTTTAGCATCAAAAAGGCATCTGTTAATTGTCAAAATTTGTAAATAAATTGAACAAGTTGTCCAAAGATGTGGAACAACGGGGACTTTGGTCTTGAAAAGCTTCTGTAGTCACTCCCCCTGCAACTTCTGAGAAACATTGCAGATAATTTTGTAAATAAGGTTTTTATAAGTTTTAATTTTGTAAAGTAATTTAGTTTAAGATGGTGGATTTTGTGGACTACTGGAGCTATTTGCCGAATATTCTGGAAGATATAAAGTTTGCGCACATTAACATTTTTATTTTTAACTTATTGCTCTTTCTTTTAAACTTAATTTTGATTCATAATAACATTAACAGAACATTTATTATAGGGCCCTTTCCAAGCATCGCAAATCAGAAAGTTATACAGGAACCAAAGTACTTCAGAGGCCAAGATCAGCTAGTTCTAATGTAACAGTTATAAATCTTTCTAAGTAAAAGTTCATACTTAATTGTTAAATGATCAAAGCCCGATCAAACCTCTCACCAACCAATGACAGGTACAAGTTCATACCGTGAGAAACAGCGTATGTGTGGCCGGAATCGACAGAGACTCAGTTCTGACGGTAAAGAAACAGGTCCATCGACTTATCTCCGGCAGGTGCGCCCTGGAATCTTTCCATTTTCGAGACAGTGATGACATCAAGGACGGGGCCTTGTTCGTTCCCAAGGTGATCCTGGTAGCTGTTTTCCAGCCCGGGAGGAAGTTGATCGATGACGACGGTGACGGGGGACAGTTGGATGAGGCCTACGACGAGATCTTTGAGAACGGAGGTTTGACGGAAAGACTGGATGGAACTGTTGTTATGTTCTAGGGATTGTTCTGATTGATTCTATCAACAAAATTAGTATGGTCAATCAGATACATATATACATACGGTTCAAATGGTGCGTGTATTTATAATAAAGTAGAATGGCAATTTATAAGCGACACCTAATAATCTCAAACATCTCTTTGAAATCCACAAGCCGAACTGATGCTGATCTACCTTGACCTTCCCAAACTGGTCTATCCAATCAACACTCGCAATCTCTACCACGTTCGACTGGAGCAGCTGGTTTTTCCAGAGCAGACAACCGTCAAGAACCTGGCCGGACACGGTCTACTGCTGACATTGACAGAAAACAGCCGGAAACTGAACCAAGTCCAAGAACAGCGTCTGCTGGAATGGCTCCTCAGGCCCGTGGACCCAAGAACGCACCCGGTTTTCCAGACATGCGCACTCTTCAACGCCCTTCAGCAAAGGAAAGACCTCCAGGGCATCCAGCAATTGCGCACCAGCTTCGCAGATTCTTCTTTCCAGAGAGGCTACCAGGCCGATCAGGGATCCAGCAGTGACAGAGGGGGTCTCCAGTTCAAGTTTTCCAGAGCTACACACAGCTCTCCAGAGAGAGGATTGAGCAGTAGCTTCACACGGCCGAACAAACCCGGTTCCAGGTATGATTTGACTGCAGAATTTGTAAATATCCCTCAATCACCTGTTGTAAAAAGAACAGGTTCCCGACAAACTTCACGCAGATTCTCGGAACTAGCCTACGTTCTGTTCAATTTCAGTTCCCAGCTGCCTCAACACACGTCTCGCTTCAGCTCTTCCTCTGAAGACGACGACGACGACGGGGACGAGGAGCAGCAGATGAAGCGCCACGGGTTCATGACCTCCATGGAGAGCTATCCGCTTCTCCAGAGAAATTCCAGGGGCAAGAATAGAAACAAGAGCAAGAAGCAAGATGGACCCAGCAACAAATCCAGCAAAAATATCGGAGCGAGGAACAAATCGAAGAAAAACGATGGCGTATCTCCAGGCTCCTTCCATCACTACGGCACTCTGGCGAATAAGGGCGCTCAGACATTCAGGAATCCATTCCTATTGTAGCTAGTGTGATGACGTGGGTGCGATGACGGTTCGTCCCGCACTGCGTCCCCACCAAAGACATGACATGACAATTGTGATGCAACATGGCTGTCCAAGGCTGCACAAAAAGCGCTAAAACAAACCTATAAATAATAGAATAAGTTTCCTAAAATGTCACGCTACTGAAAATAAGACATTCTGCTTTATATTAAAGTTAGTTTTTCTTTAAGCCATTTTCTCAGCTCTGGAACGTTTCCTGGCTTCTGCACTTCGGACCCTTTGAGATGCCTCGAACAAATCCTTCGTAGGGCATGTCAAGTTCACATTTTCAAGATGGCCTCTCGATACGAAAACACTTCGGCCAAGATAAAAAGATGGCAAGAGAAATTTTTATTCCCTCTCATAGGTAAAAACTCAAGCAACGAGAATCAGGAGGAGTCCGATAACTTTGAAAACAAAAAAAAAACTGAAAAAGTAATCGAAAGTAACGCAGAAATCGAATGGAGGTGATAAACAGAAGAACGATCCGATAGCAAAAACAAGTGACTCGACGCAAATACATACGCGACAAAACAATACAAAGATCTGGCAGAAGTGGAATCTGGCAGATCTCGCCACGGCAACGTGGATTCCCGTGGATACGAAACGATAAACAAAAAGACTTTTTTAATTCTAAATCAAAACAATCATTCAAAGGTAATGAACTCGAATCTTGCGACAGAATCTCAATTTCCTAATAATGCATTCGGAGATGCAAACGCGGCCAAAACGTAGTCGGCAGAACGAGAGAAAACGTAAAAAAAACAACAAACAAACAACAAACGAGTGGAATAAAAGCGCACGCACGCACACACTATGAACACATTCGACTGAACAGACAATTCATTATTTAAGATTAATTCATTTTGTATTTAATTAAAGTAGAAATTAAGGTTGCTTATTGCTTTTCTAGTTCACTTATCAATATTCATTGCTCAACAAATCATTGGAGAGTTGACATGGCACAGTCAAGCTGACAACAAATAACAGCCTAGAATCAACAGTAACAGCAACAACAACAACAACGTGGCTCCACAAACAACATTTCATCGACAACAGGAAAAGATCACGTCTCACCTCAAACAAAAACGACGGCTCGTTCCTCCTAAACATTCAGACTCCATAACATTATTCCAAATTTACAAACATCATCATCGGCAGAGACAAAATTTCCAAATTTCCCAGACATTCTAAATGCTGCATTGACTGATTGTCCGAAAACCAACGATCCACCTTCTGTCATCAAGCCGACGTCTACACCGATCGACCCTTTTCCACCCCAGTCCGTCCAATCCTAACCCAACCTCTCCCCACCCAATCAGTGGGTTGCTCTGCCCAGGTGGTGGTGCTTGTTTTCGTGTCTCACCAGGTATCGCCTGCAGGTGAAAAGCCTCTCGCAGAAGGAACACGACAGGGACTTCGGCTCGTGCTTGGCCTCTATGTGCCTCCGCATGCTCTCCCGCCTCGTGAAGCTCGTCTGGCAGTAGGGACAGGTGGTGTGCAGACGCCAGTCGTCCGGCAAGGCCTCCGGGTGGCAGGCCCGGATGTGCTCTGTCAGCATCCCTGTCCTGTAGAACTGGCGGCCGCAGTGCTCGCAAGTCCGGTGCATTTCGGGTCTGTGTTTGAGCCGATGGACCTGCGTTCGGGAAGAGACCGATCGATATAAACGGCATAATATGTTTTTTTTTTACTTTTATTATCTCGGTCTTTTCGATATTCAATTCCAAATGAGAAAAAAAATTCGAATCAAAATTGAAAAATTAAAAAACTTTACATTGGCAAGCAAAAATAGCACCCGCCAAATTTAATGTCCTCGTTTGGGGCCTGAGATTATCCTTGGAAATTATTAATTAATAAATCGTCATCCAATCTAAAACCAGCATAACAGCCAAGGCATGCTTTCAACCAACTAGTCCCCCTCCCACAAAACCCCGGGCAAATCCAAAGGTCATCGAGTACCTTGAGAGTCTCGGAGGTGGCAAGAATCTTCCCGCAGTCCTCGCACCTGTTGATGAGTCCCAAGTGGACGGACTGGATGTGATCAGAAAGCTGAGTGCGAATGGAGAACGACTGGGAGCAGTACTCGCACACGAACTTGCTGGAACAAATAATCGAAAGTTATGACGATAATAATATGACGATGATAATTTGATGATGATAATATGATGATAATAATATGATGATATTAATATGATGATAATATATATGATAATAATATGGTGATAATAATATGATGATAATAATATGATGATGATAATATAACGATAATAATATGACGATAATAATATGATGATGATAATAATATGATGATAATAAAATGATGATAATAATATGACGATAATAATATGATGATAATAATATGGCTTACTGATTCACAACAACATAATGCAATTATATATATTTTAAAAATGATTTGTGACCAAATAAGCTCTTCCTTTAGAAGAGATTGTTTTATGACGACCCAATCGCAATGCTTCAAAGTCATCTGCCTGTAAATAATATCATATATAATAATAATAATAATAATAATAATAATAATAATAAATACCAATTATTAGTATTTTATACTAGACATGCAACAAGAATATTCACTAGTCAGCAATCCATCTGGTAACGCAATCATTTCAACGAGACAAATTGAGAAGCACGACATTAGAAACGATGAAGTCATCCGACGTCCGACAAACAAAAACCTGTTTGCTCTGTAGACCGGCATGCCCGGGTGATGCTGCTTGACGTGGGAGGTCAACGCCAGCCTCCCGGGAAAGGCGACGTTGCAAGTCGAGCACCAGTGGATTCTGTGATGGTAGATGTTGTGGAGGTTGAGACCGCCCCTAGAGGGGAAGACGGTGTCGCAGTTGATGCACAGGAACGAGCGCTCTCCGTGGTTGTCGCTCCTGTGCCTCCTCAGGTCCCGCACGTCCGAGAAGTCGAGCCGGCACTCGAGACATCGGAAGCTCGCCTCGCCGTCCTCGCCGGGCGGCTCCTTCGCGGAATGCATCCTCCTCCGGTGGAGGGCGAGGCTCGACTTCAGCCCGAAGACCTTTCCGCACTCGGAGCACGAGAGGCGGCGGTTCGGAGGCCCCTTCGGGCCGTTCCTCTCGACCCGGTCTACGATTTTCCTGATTCTGTTCGACTGCCGGCAGTTGGCGTGGTTCTCTTTCAGGTGTTCCATGAGCTTCTTGTGACTGTCGAGCATTTTGCTGCAATGTCTGCAGTCCCTCCTCTGAATGACGTTGTCGTGGCGGACTACGGAATGATCTTTCAGGTCGACGAAGCTGTCGAAGCTGGACTTGCAGCTCTTGCAGACGAAGAAAACTTTGCAATCTCCCCTTAGGACGTCGTAGTCGGTGGCTGGCAAATATCCTTCCAGTTCTGCAAGGGAGACACAGTCCAAAGAGTCTTCTTCGGCGTCGTCGTCAAAGATTTCGGACTTGATGTCACTCTGCGAAATATCGGTTGATAGGTTTTCCGTCAGCTCGCTATCTGATTTATAGAGATGAGTGTCAACAACCTGAAAGCAATCGATGTTATGCTCATTCTTCAGGTGTAGCTGGATATTCGAGACGATTTTATCGCATGACATGCAAGTGTAGTCCTCTTTGACCCCGTTCTCATCTTCTGGACTGGCTACGGCACTGTCCGGTGAGTGGCTGAATTGATTGGGCACGTTCACAGATTCTACCGATTGTGATTCATTCATCACGAGAAACTAAGCTCTCTCGGGCGACTGCAACGACCAAATACATCCGTCCGGCTTAGTAAACAGACAAATCGCGCAGTTAATTTTCAATGGCTGTCCCGGTTTTACATTCTATTTATTCTTCAAATTTCCCAAAACAAACTCGAAAACAACAGTTTACATGGCCGTTATCATAGAATGCTCTTAATTTAATTAATTTTTTCGGTCAAAATATTTACGTTAAATGTAAACGAAATTGCCAGATTTTAAATTGTAGTGAAATTGTAAATTTTAATACGAACTTCGAGGCTTTGTTCTGGAACAAATTTTCGACAAGATTTAAATAGAATTGAAATAACCAAAATCGATACTAACATTCCTTCCGTGAAATTTAAGAATTTATTTTCAAATATAAAACGAATCACCCCGAAATCCGTCTGCTTGAAGTCGTAATACCGAACAAGGCCAACATGGCCTCTCGCCGTCCAGGTCGAACGATAAATTTTGATTCTAACTTAAATTATCGTAAATTGTTATTTATTTTTATACTTTTTAATGATCAATATGCTTCTAAATCCACTTTTAAATTAAACCTTTAATTCGTTGATCCACCAAAGCCAAAAATTCGACAAAAAACATTTGTAAACTCTTGGAAACTAAATTTTATTGTTTCAATTTAATTTCGTGAGCGGCCATCACACTGATGTTTATCTGAACGGATAAAAGAAAACGTAACACTATACAGTGAAGTTGTCGTCAACTTTTAGGCAAATCCAACTTTCACGCATTACAAATCGCTTCAGGGCTTAATAAATAAACAAATAAATAAATATATAAAATTATTTTACGCGAAATAAACAAAAAAACTCAAGCTAAGTCATCACTAATAACCGTAACAGAGCATCACATAACATTCGGCACGAAACCGATATTGCTGAGCTGAAGGCCATTTTTGAACTCACGCGACTAATTATGATTGATATTACATTATGTGGTTACATAAATATATTGTAACTTTCGCAATGTAATGATTGTCTTAATCATGCGCCAAGCATTTCCTTGGAAAATCATTCTTCTGGATGGATTCCATGGTTTGGATTGACAATGGTTTCGATTTGTCTCCTGGAGAAACTTCGATGAACGGTCACAAAAACACGTCCTATGATTACGATGATACAGTTAATGAATTTATTTGTCGGGACCGATTTGATTTATATCGCGCACAGATAACAAAGCATTCTTATCGTAATATCGTTACAATATTATTATTTAATATTATTAAACAAATAATCAGTTATATTTTTAATGCAGAAAATAACCATCGGCGCTGAAAACATACGTTCCAATTGCATCCAGGCATCGGCAGTCCATCCTGTCCGATGGGGCACGGGGCGTCTAATCCTGGGCTACCCTGAAGTATGAATGTGATGATGCTGATACCGACTGTTATTATTACGTATATATTAAACATTATTAGAAAAATAGAAAATTACCAAATAAGGTGAAAACTATTCTCAAATGACTCGAAAGGTATTCATGTAATCTTAATTTAGACATTTAATCATATTTATATAAATGTTATATAAAAATCACATTTTTAGAATCATTTAAAGGTAAATATTAATTTAAAATTTAATTTAATATATAAAATAGTAAAAATAATGTTACGGTTGAATTGTGCACCTGTTCACCTTTATCCCCTTTAATACCTTGACGTCCTCTTTTGCCCTTCTGGCCCTAAAGTGTAGGAAATTAAACTCCAATGGATGGATGGACGGATGGATGGACGGATGGATAGGCGGATGGATGGACGGATGGATGGGCGGATGGATGGACGGATGGATGGACGGATGGATGGACGGATGGATGGACGGATGGATGAATGGATGGACAGTCAAGTGGATGGATGATCAGACAAACGGATGCATGGATGGATGGACAGACGAGTGGATGGATGGTTGGAAGAAAAGTGGAATGAAAGTCTTATTGGTCAGACCTGTACTCCCGGTTCGCCGGACAGACCAGGGGGTCCCTAGAAAGTTTTGCAGTCATTTAAATTTAATATATTAATTAATATTATATTAATTAATTTGTTTAGAATTTATTCAGTTTTATTTAAAATCTACAAACAGTTTCAAATGAATTTTCAATGAATTACAAATTGCTCACCTCTGGGCCGGGTAAACCCTTTTGAAACATCAGTTTTATTCTCCGTTAACAAAAATAATGCAAGATATTTTTATCTTAATTATTAATGATTATTACTAATTTTGTTTTATAATTAGCCTAAACTCAAGAATTATTATAATATTAAAATTACGTTTATAAAATGGTGATAATATTAAAATTATGATTATAAAATTATGATAATATTATAATAATATTATAATAATGACGTCATTATAATTATAATATATTATTTAAGACTAATGAGAACTTACCAAGGCCCCTTGTTCACCTTTAGGACCTCTGTCACCCTTTAGGCCGGGTAGTCCAGGTGCACCCTGCTTGTGATTGGATGATTTAAAATCAGTTAAAATTCAATAATAAAGTCTGAATTAAATAATTTTTATTTAATATTTTATTTGTTAGATATTCTACATTAATTAAATTCAAAGTCTATCACAACTTATAATATGACATAATATTCTAAACAGGGCTAAGGGTTCTTAACTCACGAGAAAGAAAGATGGATAATTGGATGGATGAATGCATGTAGAGATGGATGGATTGGTGGGTGAATGAATGGATGGAGGGTCACCTGGATGGATGGACTTGAAATAAAACGACTCACGTCTCGTGTTATGACGACCTGTTCACCGGGTTCTCCGGGCACCCCGGCTGCTCCCTGAAAATACGAAGATGACGATGAAGATGACGACGACGACGACGTTGGTGACCCAGAGTTGGAGATGAGGACGACTCCAACTGACCTTATAAAAGACAGTCACTCACCGGTAGGCCCATGACTCCCATTTCACCCCTGTCGCCTTTTGGTCCCTGGTTTAGAAATAATTGGTTAATAACTTTGATGTTCACCATTGAATGATTTATTAATCATCTATATTAAAAATATAATAAATATAGTTATATAATATTAAATATAATAATATAATAAATATAATTATATAATATTAAATATAATAATATAATAAATATAATTATATAATATTAAATATAATAATATAATAAATATAATTATATAATATTAAATATAATAATATAATAAATATAATTATATAATATTAAATATAATTATATAATATTAAATATAATAATACAATAAATATAATATTAACATAATAAATTAATGCTTATCCAAAATGATTGATGACCGTTAAGCATTTACATGTTGCGATGATCAAAGGAGCACAATATTTTTTTACCTGGATGCCTACGATTCCTTGCTCCCCTCTGTCACCCTATGACGATGATGATAATGATGTTAATAAATAAATAAATAAATAATAATAATAATAATAATAATAATAACAATAATAATTTAATAATTATAATAATTATAATAATAAATAATAATAATAATAATAATAACAATAATAATTTAATAATTATAATAATTATAATAATAAATAATAATAATAATAATAATAATAATAATAATAATAATAATAACAATAATAATAATAATAATAATAATAACATTAGTAATAATAATAATGACATTCATCATCAAACAAGTCGGCAGGCGCAATAAATGCGATGACAGGGCCAATCAAAACGTCGGCCGTTAACAGATTCCATAACAAGTCGGTTGCCATGGAGATGGATTTTATTGGGAGTCCTTAACGACCGGTTGCTATGTTCCTGGAGACGGTACCTTGAACATCTAGCTGGTCGTAAACGTCATGCACGTCAAGAGCTTGCACGGGGGGAGGGGTAAGTTATTTGCAGTTAAAGATAATAATTATGATTATAATTATAATTAAAAGCTTTAATATTATATAATAACTTTTTTTTTAGAACGATGAGGTTATTATGTGTTATTATACAGAATATGTCATCTTATTATTATTATTATTATTATTATTATTATTATTATTATTATTATTATTATTATTATTATTATTATTATTATTATTATTATTATTATTATTATACAGTTTACATTAAAGATAATAATTATGATTATAATAAAAGCTTTAATATTATATAATAACTTTTTTTAGAACGATGAGGTTATTATGAGTTATTATACAGATTATGTCATCTTATGTTAAACATATTAATATTATTATTATTATTATTATTATTATTATTATTATTATTATTATTATTATTATTATTATTATTATTATTATTATTATTATTATTATTATTATACAGTTTACATTATGTTATGTTTATACATATAATAAAACATTGGTAATGATGGTATTATGCGACGTGTGTTTATACTATTTATAAAAGTAATGTTAATTGGTTGTTAAGCTGTCGATGTTGACCCACCTTTACGCCCGGGTAACCTTGAATTCCAGGTTTTCCCTGCATTTAAGGTCATTCGAAGTTTTTATAATTTAGATTTAAATTAGATTAAATTATCATTATTATTATAAATTATTACATCACCTTATTGTTATTAATATAATAATATAATAATTAATATAATAATATAATAATAGTAATTATTGTAACAACAGGAATAAATTAAGCATCAAGAAGTTAATGGTTTAATTAAGTAATAAAAGTGAAATTAGTAAATCTATTTTAAAATTCTATCATACATCAAACTTTGCATATCATTGTTCCATTACTAACAGGTGGACCCGGTTTTCCAGGTGGTCCTGGTTTTCCCTGCTTACCTGGAGGTCCGACAATCTGATGAAACAAAAATTTCGAAAGGATGGGTTTTCCCAGCAGAGTTGTTTATGTTTTTTTTGAGGTGCCGCGCTTTTATTTTTATATTGAGAAATCTTAACTTACTGCCTCGCCACTGGCCGAGTCAAAGACACTGAAATCTAACTGGATTTAAAATTAATTAATTCATTCACTACTTAATAGACTTAAACTTAAAAAACTTAAAGTTAATTCTTATTGTCTTTGACTTGCTAAATTTTTGAGACTCACGCCTGGCCCGGGTAAACCGGGTGGACCAAGGGGCCCCTGCAAGCCCTGAGGGCCCTGATCTCCTTTGTCCCCTTTCTCTCCTATCGGTCCCTGGAGTAAAATTTTTTCTCTTGGATTAAATCTGACTCTACGCCGAACACCGACTTTCTTCTTCGATTAATATTTTAAAAATCGAGAGCCAATGGCCATACTAGGGTTAAGGTTAGGGTTAGGGTTACTAGACCCCACCCTCGAAATCATGTAGTGCTCATTAATTAATCGTGACACAAAACAATGAAAAAATAACTAAACAAATAAAAATTAACTCGGAGAAGTTTAACCTGCAAACCTTGCAACCCCTGCTTTCCCGATGACCCGGGCTTGCCCACGATTCCACTCGGACCTGGTTCGCCGTCTTTACCGGGCAATCCTGGAAGACCATTTGAACCTTTTTCGCCTACCACTCCCTTGATTAAAGTTTAATTAATTGTAATTAATTAATTATTGCTAAATTAATTAATAATTTAAACTCTTAAAATTTTCAAGAAGATAAATTTATTTATAGATTGTTGGAAATGTTACCGGTTTTCCCGACGGCCCAGGAAAGCCCACTGGGCCCTGAAATCGAAAAAAACATGAAAAAAAATCTTAACAAACATTTAATTTTCAAAAAATTCCCGATTAAATATAATTTTTGCTGGAAATAAATAAATAAAAATTATCATTTACATCTCTCTCATGTCGACGCATAAAGACAAACATTCCACGGACGTTTGCATTAATCATCCTCAACTTTTTTAAGTCCGACCATGTTTTCCTTTTCTGCCACGTCAGGCTTTTGAAACAGAATCTCGAAACAGTAACTTAGTAGGTTTAGAGTCTTCTAGCTAAACTTCTGGCTTTGACTATGCGATTTTCAATCTCGGTAGATCCTTCAGAGTTAATGTAAGACAACCTTAGACAAAAAACTACTTTTTATGCAAAGGCAAAGGAAAAAAAGTGTAAAATCTAGTAAAGGGGATAGTCTCGGATGGTCTCGGATGGTCTTGTCTCATCCTGGGTCTGGCAAATGCGAAGATGGTAATGAGTGCTTAGTATTAGAGATGTGGTCTTCTTTTCGTGCCTGTCCATCTGCCATAGGCCACTCACCAGTAAACACACACACACATGTACACGTGAGACCCCTACGATTCCATCTTCTTCCAGATACCACCCACTCTCCATATTTTATTTTCCACATTCAGAGCCCCGTCTTCCTCTGCTGCCAAGCGCTGCCTCTGTAAGCAGCTGTTCATAATACGTTACTATCAATCATCAGTCTCTGCTTTGAAATGTCTGACATTAATGGCACCTTTTTTATTGCAAGTTCGTTTAAATCGATGTCGGGAGTCATTCTGTGAGAAGTCATTAAATTCCGTTTAACACGTCGTGCTCCCATTCATTGTTTACATTAATTCAGTGACCTAGCCTGGATTTTAAAATATGTCGAGGCAAGTGTTAAGGTTGAGGTTATGTGATGAGCCTGTTATATTAATTAAGGTAATATTAATTAGGTAATATTACCATGGAATTGTTTTTTGATAAGTTATTTTATATTTTCAAATCATTAATTAATTAATTAATGTTGATTGTAAGATATTTAAAACAATTATTTTTAAACTTTTATTAAATCGAACGTTTACATTAATTAATATTAGGGCGATCTTAATACAGTTTTTTAGGAGTTTTTTTTTCTAGTTAATTAAAAGAATTGGTTAAGTTAAAAACGAAAGCCATTTTTTTTTTAGGTCGCAGAAGTCAAATGTTTAGATTTTGTCAACCAATCACGTTTGAAGATTCAAAATTCTTAAATGCGGCGGTCGTCTAGATTTTGTTTATATTAATGTTTCGCACGGGCTAAATGTTTTTTTCTCTTTTTCTGGGGAAAATATAAAAAATCTTGTTTATTTTTCTATCTCTTGTAGTCGCATATCGTCTTACAGTCTACAAAACTCTTGCGAAGAGGATCACGTCAGATTTTCAAGATGATACCCTGCCCGATGTGAAGCAAGTTGGCAAGATGTTTCTTGGCCGATGTTGTGTTATGATTATTCCTTCGTGTGAGCTTTTGATTTGTATTCTTTGTTGTGTATGAATGTGATTGATCGTGCATTGCTTGGTAGTAACCTGAGCGCCGTTTGGAGATGGCGCTATATAAATGATTGAAAAGAACCTCTGACGCCTTCCATGTGGTGCCTTACATGCTAAGCTATTTGTATTAAGATGCAACAGATTTTTTATTAATTTCTAAGCAATTTATCAGAGGCAGCATCTAATGCAGTAGTAATTTTTTTAGTAGTTTACGAGTTTTATTATTATACTAATTCCCTCATTTAACACAAAAAAACTGAAAAGAGCAGCAAAAAAAATAAAAATCAAAGGGCCAGCCTTAAGGAAGCACATGCTTCCGCTAGTAGACTGACCCATGAAACACAATAAGCAGAAAAGTTAACACAAAAAATTAGGAATGATGGTATATAATTAAATGGTTCCATTAATCAGAAGGTGCATGTTTTTAAACAATAAATATAGTACAATAACATGTAGTTAAATTAATCCGATAGAGTTAATAATAAAATGTTTTAATGCTTTCTTATAAGCATAAAGATTAGAAATGTTGGTAATATTAAGCGGGACAGCAGAGTAAATTTTTGGTCCCATACAGACAATAGAACGAGAGCCAGTGACAGATTTAGCAAAAGTCGGTCTATAATTATTAGACGTTCGAACAGAGTATTTGTGTAAGGAGAATATTTTTGAAAACAAGCTATCGAAAAGACGAGGCAGCATGTGATGATCTACTTTATACATGAGAATGGCCAAATGGAAATTATTAATTTGATGAATTTTAAGTATGTTTCAGTAATGGAGAACGACTAACTAATCTGAACTTACCGGATAACCTGGAAAGCCCCTGGCTCCTTTTGGACCCTTTGCAGACGATGGATCATTGAGTTTGATTAAGTTAGGTTAATAACAAATTTAAGAGGAAACAGTAAAATCATTTTAATAAAATTTACTTACTGGTTCACCTGGTCGACAGCAGATGAAGTTGTTTTGGTCTTTCGAGAGGTAGTTTGATAGGTCGTCCTTATCGAAGATGAATGAGCAATAATAAAACAAAAGGTGAAACGTATAATCTCTTGGGTTCAGTAAACCCTGCTCCAAACCTAACCCTACAAGACCCTAAACCCAACTCTAAGTCTTCGATTTCCCCCTTCAGATGGAACTTTAGTACAATTTTCCATGATGAATGTCTACTATTAATATTATTTGTGTATTTCAAGACTTAATTAAATTAATTAAATTATTTTAAGACCTAAAAATTAAGTAGATGGATAGGAATTAGGCTCATGTTTTTCTATATCGTTGGATATTCGGCATCGTGTGTCCGCTAAGGCAGGTATGGAATACTTCGAATAAGCAAATGGAACATGAGGCGCGAACAAAACTCCTGAAGATTTTTAAACGTTTCAAATTCGACACTTTATTTGTCTTTCGAATCGAAAATACGATTCGAGAAGCAGGTGCTTGTCAAATGTTGTTGTAAAACAATACGGACTAAGTAGAGCTCTGCCTTTGGTGTAAATTCCCGAAACGGGATGGTGGACTATAATATTCCTTTCCTCAAAATCTAAACATTACCCAGCCTAACAAGGCCATCCTTTATTATTGTCATAAACAAGAGATCAAATCAATCAATCCAAGCTAAAAGCAGAACTCTGCCTTTTCGAGGAACCTGTCAAATATGGGGATCGGGGCTTCCTTGAATGCCCTGCACCACACCCTCTCCAAACGTCGTTATCACCCTCGAACTCCTCCTCGTCGGTATTTATTTCTCGATATCCATCTGATGTTTTCCTCGATTGGGAGACTGAGGGTCTTAAAGCATCTTCTTATCTGGACGAATCTCCTGTCAGGTCGATAATTACACTGCGACTCTCTCAGACTTGGGCCGTTCAACATTTTTGGGGTTTTTATTTTGATTTGCTTTTTCATTTTATTTTGGATTTTTTTTTATTATTTCTCTCAGATTTTCTGCCTTCTCTTGCGATAAAATTCTAGAAATTTTTAGGGGCAAAAATTCTGCCATCAATTTGATTTCGGTGATGATGATGATGATGATGATGATTATGCTCATCACTACTACGATGACGACGACGACGTAAGATTAATCGACGACGATAGTAAAGGTTATGATGATGATGATTATGGTGCCATTTATATATTAGTTTGTCAGTTGTTATGTGTTTTATTGCCTGTTAATTAAAGAAATGGGGCAGAAGTTCACAAGTTCACGTACCTCATAATGTCCGCTGAGGTCCGTGTTTCTTTCGATTCCATTACCTGTGAAAGTGTCGAATTGAATTTCTCCAAATTTGATAAGTTGCTCAAAAAAGTGAAAGTTAGTTTGAAAATAAACTTAATGAATATAATAATTAACTAATAATTAATTAACCGAAATCTAAATGGCAGTTAAATATTCCGAAACTGGAGCTGGTTAAAGAATCTTAATCGGAATTAGCTGATCGAAAATTGGATCAAGTCGTTCCATTAATTTCAGGAATCAGTGCCTAATTAAGTCGGTACGTTTGTCAAGTTTTTTCTTTCCATCAACATCCCACGATACTTCTGCGAAAATATTTCTTAATCAATCTTTCTTTCTGTATGTTTTTTCTTTTTTTTTGCGTTTTTTTTTGTTGATAATCTTTCTCAAAAGTCTTTCAACGCGTGAATAAAGCGCCGTGAAAAACGGATGCGTCCGTCAAACGGGCAGACGAGGTTCGCGGTAAGGCGGATCGTGGGAGACTTATCGAGATTTGGATTAAGGGAAAAGAAAACGAAACATAGGAAATCTTTGGGGTTTTTTTGTATCCAAATTTATTGCGCGCAGCAAAAATTAATGGGTAGTGGTGTGGAATAATGTAGCAACCTGAGGTGAAAGAAATACTGCTAGGAGAAGTCATAGGAGAAGGATAGATCTTGAATGATGACCAATTTAGTTAGATGATAATAATAATTTAATAAAATTTACTAAGATGATGGATTCTGTCACTTGGATTCGAAAGAAAAAAATGGAATCTAATTTAGATCCGACGAAGTTTGAATTTTAAAAAAGTTGAGTTTATTGAATGCTTCACTTTCTTAACGACCACAACAAATATAAGTTATCGGGAAAGTTTTGATAACTTAGCTGGAAATCAAGGGCAATCGTGGAGAGTGTGCTATCAGACACATTGCTACTACTGGCGACGATAATACTGGATTTTTATCATCACCAGGATGATGAAGACGATGATCTATGGCACGGCAACAGTCAAAGCATCGGAACTGATGGTCGGTGAACCGGCTCCCTCTGAAACTCTCTTCTCACACGGGAGTAACACTTGGACCAGCAACAGTTGTTTAACAAAAAATATGTAAAAAAAAATTGAAAGCACGAAAAATAACACCCCTATAACAAGAATAACAGCTATACAACAAGAGGTAGAAGGGCACTGAGGGGAAAAAAAGGAAAATAAATGAAGAATGCCTAAAAGACACCAGACAACACCCGTCAGTGTTTAAGAATAGGATTTATGCCTGTTTATGTTCTTTTTTTATTCTGTCTTCTCAAAAAGACTTTTATTTAGCTTAACTCTATTTTCGAGTTTCTCGTTAGCATTCAGTATCTTTGATCATCCATCATGGCGTCGTTGAAAGACGCGGAGGGCGTGGTTACCTAGGACAGGTGACCTGCCAATCAAAACATCTTAACCTCTTGTCAGATAAGTAAACGCAATGATGTTCTATCAAAAACAACTCCGCTGATAACAGAGGCAAGTTGTTTCTTGATGATGACGATGAATATTATTATTATTATTATTATTATTATTATTGATATATTTCCATCCTACGTTTTTTTTTAAATTTATTATGTGCCACTGTTATTTTCATTATCGCCATCATCACCATCAGAATGGTCGCTCCTTTATTATGCTAGAAATAATTCAGATTGCACAGTTGTTGCGTCAAAATTATTACATTATATTTTCATTAAAACATTAAAACCTGCTAGAACAATGAAGTTCTTAATGATATATGAGCTCTCTTTCTATCGTCTATTGTCTGGAAAACCGCTTTCTAGAATGAATTCTCCAGGGGCTGTCGGGAGGAAAAGTTTGATGTGAATTTTGGGTCTAATTGGGAAAAAAAGTCAAAAAGACCTCTTGGTGTATGGAACGTTTGGAATTAGCTCTGCGTGGTAGGAAATTAATAAGCCATGCCGATAAATGAGGCATGCTGAACTTGAAGAACAAAGTAGATTTTCGGATTGTTTTGTAATTGATTAATCGATTTGATTTCTGTTTATTGATTTGCCAATTTTTAACGTCTATTTAAAATTCTTTTTTCAACCGCTGGAAATGAAATGATGGAGTGAAAAATTAAAAGCGGGTTCTAGTTTATTGCTTTGCAATTATTATTATTATTATTATTATTATTTTATGAATTCGATTGAACCAACCTAAATCTCTCGGCCAATCGCGATGCAGTGACCTTGCCGAGCGTATGTCTGAGGAGTGTTGAGTGACCTTTAAAGTGAAAACCTAAAGTTAAATGCCATTAGCTGACTGGGCGGACCATTTAAACATTAATAATAGTACTAGTATTGTTATTAACCATTAATACTAATAATAATAGTAATAATAATAATTTAATGTGGTAATTTTATGTGGATAGCCAGTCCGTCATTAATAATAAATTACTCTGACCGGGCAGAGTAGATATTTTGTCAACTGTTTCTCACCTCTGGGTCTGGTCCGGCGTGGATGGCCAACAATTGGGCTTGCTGCTGGCCGAGTTTCCTGACCTCGAGCCAGGTTAGGATGGATAGGGCACAGGACAAGACTCCCAGCCCCAATACCAGGGAAGCTATGGTCATGTAATACTGGACGTGGAGTTTGTCATGTCTGTGGCGTTTCGTCTGTGCGTCATTGGGCCGATAACGGACCGCGAATTGTTCAGTTTTAGGGGGGCAAGCGTGGCTGGCTTTGATCGGACATTCGAGGCAATCCGCTGCATCGTCTGTGCGTCCTAGGTTGGGTTTTAGGATCGTTTGGGTGGATAGGGTCGAATAAGTAGATATGGCAGGGTGTGGTTTGCCTGCGCTGGCAACGGCTTTCATAGCTTTTGATGGTCTTGAGTTTGCCCTGTTGAGGAAAAAATGGTCCGATTATGTGGTTATATTAAAATTATTGTTATGAAGTTGATTTTGCAAGACCATCTGCTATTATTATTATTATTATTATCGAATAATAATTATAACTATTGATTATATTTTATTGTAATCACTTGATATGAATTGAAGAATAATCCATTAATCAGGCGATCGCTTTAATATAATGCAAAGAATATTTCTTAACCTTTGATGACGATGGGATAATAACAATAAATAGGATAATAACAATAAATAATTCCATAGACCCAGTAAAAAAATTATAGTGCATAATTATGGTTTATTTTATTCCAGTTGTAATGTGCATTATTAATTATTTATCAATTTGTTATTATTTATGTTACGAGTAATGTTTGTTATTATTCATATTACAGGTAATGTTTATTGTTATTTATGTTACAAGTAATATTTGTTATTAATTATATTACAAGTCATGTCTGTTATTACTTATATTACAAGTAATGTTTGTTATTATTTATATTACAAGTAATGTTTATTATTATTTATATTACAAGTAACGTTTATTTTCATTTTCACTTTTATTTACAAAGCATGCTTACTTCGCAAATGGTTGCACCTAACTTCAAACAAAGTTACTACTGATTGAAAACATTTTGAACATTTTCGAGACGGAGGAGATTACTAAATTTGTCGGCCATAATTGAAATAAAAATATTAAGTTATTATGATGAATATAATAATAATAATAATCTTTACTAATATAATAAGTAGCAATAATTTTAATTATTATGATATTGATAATAAATACGATAAAACTTCAAGAGTTTTCAATATTTTGAAAGATTAAATCTAATTACTGTGAAGTTTAAAGTTGATTTTATTATTTAACCATAAATTAATTATAATAAATCATTAGATTAAAAAACGATTATCATGATTTATTCCGATTATACTTTTTAATCAAAGTATTTCCGATGGTGACATCGTGAATGTCTTGTTTTCTCTTCCCTGGTGACCATGTCAGGTCTTCCATTTTTCGGCGTCGATGAAAAATCCTTCTAAATAAAAATATATTATATATTTAAAACGTAAATATATTTAATTAAAACCGTCGATGAATATAAATTCAATTTACGAGTTAAATCATTAAATTAATCGAGGACGTTATTGGTTTGCGTGCGACCATTTTATGAATCTTTTTATTGTGGATTTGTTTCTATTTCAAAGAAAATAATAAAATATTTCTCTGGGTGTATTTGAAATGTTGGTGGAAAAAATTGGAAAAAAGGGTTGATTACCTTGAATTTTTATGTTTTTTGTGACTAATTCAAACTTTAAATCGTTTATAAAATAATTTTAAGTTTGTTAATAATTATAAATAATAAATAATTATTAAAACATTTAAGGTGAACAAAACCAGTTTTTAAAACTTGATAAACGAAATAAACTTAAATAAATAAAAATATTATGGACAGGAGTGTCTCCCTTCTTCTATCTATGTGTGCGTGTGTGTTAGTGCCATTCGTTCGTTCAATCATTCATAAATAAATGAATAAACAGTTTATTTGTAAAATAAAAAATATTTGTTTTTAATTATTTAAATATTTAATATGTCATTAAATTCTGCCAAAATATATTTACTTTTAATTATTTAAATATTTAATATGTCATTAAATTCTGCCAAGACCGAGACTTGCCAATCGTGGGACTTAGAACGTGGTGTGATTTGATTTATAATTACATTTTAATTTAACAAAATTGATGAATATATGTTGCTTAAAAATAAATTTTTCCTCTTAATATTTTAGTCTGATTATTCATGTATTAATTTATATTTTAATCAATTATTATTTTTGTTTTTTTGAAAATATTTCCAACGCTCACCTTCTCTCTGGAACAAGAGTCTTTCGCCTTGTTATAATAATTTAATCCCAATTAGAACCAGTTAGAAAGTGGATTAAATCTATTAATATTATTATTATTATTATTTTATTACGATTATTATTATTATGATTATTATTATTACCAATATTATTCATTAATTCAGGGATACGGAATACATTATGGCCACCACTGCTCCTATGGTTGTTCCAAAGCGACTTCTGTCTTATTAAACTCTTGCCGATAAAAAGGAAGATATATTCTCGGTTGTGGGTCTGTGCGTGAATTCGGGTGTTTATGGACCTTTGAATGCTTTTCTACGCCTACGTGTGCACGTGTGCTCGAGTGGCATCTATCCATCCACCCACGTTTGTCTGTCCATCCATGCCCCCATCCATCTATCCATCCACCCGTTTGTCTGTCCATCCATGCCCCCATCCATCTATCCATCCACCCACGTTTGTCTGTCCATCCATGCCCCCATCCATCTATCCATCCATCCGTCTGTCTGTCTGTTAATCCATGTACTCATCCATCTATACATACATCCATCCATCCATCCATCCATCCGCCCAGCCACAACATCACGAGGTTGAATTAAAATAATTTTTATAAATGACACTCCACAGACGCATCAGTGTTATCGAAAGATCACGTATCTTAAGCTAAAAATAATGCTTGGAATAAATAACATAATATGAAATGTTACTTTGTTATTTTTATTGTTATTCATTATTATTATTATTATTATTATTACTATTATTATTATTATTATATAATTATGTCATAACGTATGCGTGCCCCATTAAATTATTCGCTGGCGACTTGTTATCAACTTTTTATCAGTTTGTGATTTTGTTTTTAAAAAAATGTTATTTATTAAATTAGTGAAATTGTTCAAAATTGTTACTAACTTGTTGTTGTTGTTGTTGTTGTTTTCGTTGCTATATTTTTTCTTGTGTTTTCCAGTGAAAATAAATTTGAAAGTTGCGCGCTAAATAAATATAAATATTTCTCGAATAGATACGATCCAGAAGATATTCTGCTTCTGATAGATGGAAGAGTCTCTAAAATGAAAAGGTAAACATCGTCGGTGGTGAGCTGATGATGATGATGACGAAGACGACGACGATGATGATGTTGGAGGGATATTATCTGGAGAAATGCTTGTGAACGAATAGAAAAGAAGATATGGTGGAGATCGGTAAGGATACCATGATGGATATGACGATGGCGAAGGTGGTTATTGGTGGTGGCCATTTACATTATGATGATTGTGATGTTGATGACTTTAGAGATGGTGATGATAATAATAATGGTGCTGATGATGACGATGACGACGACTACGATGATCTTTAGGCGCGGAAGAAGCAGAAGGCAACTGAGAATTAACGAGGATCCACTTCAAGGAGAAGCTATTAATGGAAGCGATGAAAAACATAAACACTACTCCACTATACATCTTGTATGTTGGTGAGGACGACGACGATGGTGATGAGGAAAATGAAGACGACAACGACGATTATGATGATTAACACTTTAACACGTTTTTGCTTCCAATCGTTACCAAAACTGACCACAGCATCTTTTGGAAATTGGTTACCTTGAGTTCGGACTGGAGTTGGTTCTCTTAGTTCTATATGTCACTTAAATATTACTTCTAGGAATAAAAAATAAATATTAATAGTATTTAAGATAAATGCTTTTAATTAAAAACCATTAAAATTATTAAGTCAACTTAATCGTGCTCTGCTACGTCCATGTTTACAAACTCGAAAGTTTATAGATTCTATTTTCACCTGTAGCTAAGCAGCGCCGTTGGATTGTAAGTCCATTAGTCTCTTTTATTCTTTCTAATTACAATTAGGGAAATGCAAAGGAATTTGAATTTATTTTGCCAAGGAATTTTAAATTTATTAGACTGAAATTAACTAAATGAAAATTTTTTCATCGCACAAATCAAAGCATCCAGTCAAAGAAAGTCATGGAAAAATGGGTCGGTAGAGTTGCATTGGTGACAGGAGCCTCGTCTGGCATAGGTTGGGGTATCGTCGAAAAATTGGCCTCACATGGACTAGTAGTGGCCGCTTGTGGAAGAAACTTAGAAAAACTTCAGGTTGATAAAACAGTCTATTGCTTATTTATTTATATATGGAGATGTTAAAAGTTATTTGTTGTTCACAAATCACTAAAATGGCTGGAGTGGATTTTCTTTTTCATGCCAATTTATTCAACTAACTTGTTATCTCACTTGCTGAAAATTACAATCACTCGGCCATCATTTGACCAGCCTCTCTAGTACCAACCTTCCCACATAACGATTTATCACATTACGATAAAAATTTAATAAAATCAGGAGTTAGCAGAGTCGTGCAAGCCTGCCAAAGTGGTGCCCATCCAATGCGACCTCACCAAAGAAGAGGACATCGCCAACATGTTCTCCAGGATTTCCAAGGAGTTGGGTGGAATTGACATCTGTGTCAACAACGCTGGACTTTCCGCGAACGCCCCCTTGTTGAGTGGCAGTACGGACAGCTGGAGGCAGATACTGGATGTTAGTATTGACAGTTAGATTAACTCATTAATATATTTGTGTTATTGGTTAAATATTAATGAATTTAAATTATTTTTAATTTATGTTATATAAAGATTTAAAGTAGATTGAAAAATTAGTCATTGCAGTGATGATGAATGAATGAATGAATGTTACAGATTAATGAATTCCATAGGTAAACGTCTTGGCCCTGTGCATTTGTACGAGAGAGAGTGTGAAGATGATGAGGGAGAAGAAGGTCAATGATGGTTTCGTGGTCAACATTTGCAGGTCTGCTAAAATCACACGTCCCATCCATAAATTTATAATAAAAAAAAATTATTAATAATAATCTTTATTAAAAAAAATAAACTCATTTACCTTGCTAATTACAATATAATTGAAAATACTTTGACACCAGCAAATCTATACATCACTCTTCATTGATCCTTGCATTCCTCAAACAGCTTGGCTGGTCACAGGATGTTCAATGCAGCCTCTGGCCACTTCTACATGGCATCCAAGCACATGGTCAAATGCCTGACCGAAGGAACCAACAACGAATTGAAGAAGATCAAGTCGAACATCAGAGTCGTCGTGAGATGAAAATTAAACAATTTCAGAAATTATTATTATTATTATTGTATAATTACAATATATTTTTGGCATAAATTATCATAATTATAACATAATATGAACATTAAACTATTTCAGGAATTATTATTATTATACAATTACAATATATTTTTGGCATAAATTATCATAATTACATCTATTAATATTCAAAAGGTGCTTTTAAACCTTTGCCTCAGGAAATTTCTCCAGGGGTGACACGGACAGACTTCTTCGATAGGTCGCTCGGGCCAAAGGTCACGAGTTCAATTTTCAAAGCAGTGCCTGTGAGTTTGTTGCAGAGGCATTTGAGATTTGCATTATTTGCTAATTTGTCATTAACTTGGATTTAACAGTTTTATATACAAGGATCACCGTACTGTAATTCTAGTTATTCTAGTCATATAAATTCAAAAATTGTTATTGTTATTATTATTTTTATTAGTATTATTATTATTATTGTTATTATTATTATTATTATTATTATTATTGCAGCTATTGGCGGAGTGATTTTCAACTTATTTCAATTTATTAATTTGGATCTGTCCTTAAAGGAGCCGCTATTGCCAGAAGATATTGCCAACTCCGTTGTCTATGCTTTGAGCCAGCCACCTCACGTGCAGGTAAATTAGTCTTTAAATGTATTTGTTTTTTAAATTAGAGGCATATTTTCATTGTTATATAAAAAAAAATAATAATTAGGCAATAATTAATTTGTATCATTTAATAACTTTGAAAAATTCTATGCAGGTGACAGAGATAATTGTCAGACCAACAGGTTTTGAAATGTAAGGACAGTACGTATTGAAACATTGAATTGTGCAGCAGCAAAGTTTAGGAGTTGAGCCATTCGATTTTGCTACTCGTGTTGAGAATCAGTTTGTAATCATAATGGTACTTTTATCTTTTTTAAAAAATAAAATAGTTGAAAGTGTTTATTTTAATGAATGATGTAAGTGCATGTACTTTCTGAATTATCGAATGAGCTGAATGAGGTAAGGTTACGCACGTTTTGTGGGGGTGATTAGAATTGTAGCTTCGCATTCAGGGACAGTCCCCTGGAAAATCCCATATAGGTTCGGTGAAAGAAAATAAGAATTCGTGTCGTATTTTGGATTAAGTGGAGTTTCTCGCCGAAAAAACGCTTAAAAATGATTTGCGCATTAATGTTTGCCATTCTTGAGATTATTTAAACTAGTTGCGATACTTCCTTACAACTTATTATCTTAAAATATTTTGAAAATTTTTCTGTCCTTGGTGATGTGGTTTGTTCGTTCATTGAACCATAAGCCCTAAGTTCAAGTTGCAGAGTTTAAAAGCGCAAGATTTGTTTTTGCCTGCAGTCGAGTGCCATTGAGTTGTAAGTCTGTTTGTTTTTAATTGTAATCGGAAAATAAAAATGAGATGGATTTAAAATGATAAGTTTAGATAATATAACATTAAATAAAAATTCTGGCCAAAGGGTGCCATGGAGAAATGGATTGGTAGAATCGCGTTGGTGACAGGAGCCTCGTCTGGCATAGGTTGGGCTATCGTCGAGAAATTGGCCTCACATGGACTAGTGGTGGCTGCCTCTGGCAGAAACTTAGAAAAACTTCAGGTTGATAAAACAGACAATTGTATGTATATGGCAATGAGTTTGATTTGAAATTGTTCTATATGGTATGGAATGACTTGGGATTTAGTTTTTATTTACAATTTGGAGGAATTTTAAACTGTATCAAGTGTAAATTATTTATATAATAGTATCAAGCTATTTGGATTTGGCAGTCTCTGATAAATGGTAAAAAAAAACTGAACCCATTTCCATAAACTCTTTTTGTTTAATAATAATAATAAATAATTTTATTAAAACATTTTGTTACATCACAATACAAAACCTAATCAGGAGTTAGCAGAGTTGTGCAAGCCGGCCAAAGTGGTGCCGATCCAGTGCGACCTCACCAAAGAGGAGGACATTGCCAACATGTTCTCCAGGATTTCCAAGGAGTTGGGTGGAATTGACATCTGTATCAACAATGCAGGACTCTCTATGAATGCACCCCTGTTGAGTGGCAGTACGGACAGCTGGAGGCAAATACTTGATGTTAGTAGCAATGATTAGGACCGCATTTAACTGGTTGACCTAAATTTTTGTTGGGCGTACTGTCAACATATCAGTTGCCAGAATTTGCGCTATTGGCAAGGAATAAATTGGATATTTAACATTCAATATTTCATATTAAATTTATTCAATTGATTCACCAAAGTCATCAGTACTTACATCTATACCATAGTTGTCATCCTTATAATTAACATCATCAGCACCACCATAACAATCATCATAATATTCAATATGATTTCTCAGGTTAATGTCCTGGCCCTGTGCATTTGTACGAAAGAGAGTGTGAAGATGATGAGGGAGAAGAATGTCAATGATGGTTTCATCATCAACATGTGCAGGTTTGACAAATGAGCCACATACATTCAACTCACCAATTATCAAAACAGAGCAGAACATTTCTGAATATTTTGAAATTAAATCCATCTTAATGTGTCTCAGTGACTCAAATTTGTAATTCAAATTTAATGGAGCAGCTGCTAACTTAATTGCCATTCAGCGAGTAGTTTTTTTCCTCTTGGAAGTCCTAGGTTGGAAAATGTATCCCACTAGATCATACAGACAACACTTTTCTGTAAACATTAACACACAATGATTTCAGTAAATGTCAAATTCCCCAAAAAGTTAAGGCATCTGGATATCTGTACTGCATTTGGTATACCATAATCCACCTGTATCTCTGTCACTCCTCATTCCATTTCACTTCTCAGCATGGTAGGTCACAAGATGTTCAATCTAGCCTCTAGCCACTTCTACATGGCATCCAAGCACATGGTCAAGTGCCTGACCGAAGGAACCAACAACGAGCTGAAAACGATTGGGTCCAACATCAGAGTCGTTGTAAGTCTGAAACTGTGTCCTCATTATTATCAATTATTCTTGACTTTTATTATAAGCTCGTTTAAAGTTATTGATATCATTATTTGCAATAATATACATTTTAATAAAAAAAAGTTAGGTACTGTATATCTGTAAATTGATAAATTATCATATTCTCACTAGAGAAACTATTACATTATTATTATTATTATACTCATTAATATTCCTTAAATTTTATTCAAAAGGAAATTTCCCCTGGGATTACAAAGACAGACCTCTTTGATAGGGCAATTGGGCCCGAACACACGAGTTCCATATTTAAAGCCACACCTGTGAGACCGAAGTGTTGATCATTGCATGCATTGAGGCTTCAGAAATCAAATTATTCTGTTTTTTAAAGAATTTAATTCTTTGGAAGTGCAATTCAGAAAAGTCCACTTTTGGAGATTTTTTGTCTTTTTTCATATTTGATTGCAAATTATGACAGATGACAGATTCAATAAACTTAAAACGAACGTCTCACTATGATTCGTTGTCGTCACCATCATCACCATCGTCGTCGTCACTGTCTAGATTTGAAATTGACAACCACAACCTCCTATTAGAACCTCTTTTAAGTTAGTTTCTAATCTAGATCCGTCATTTTAGGATCCATTGTTGCCAGAAGATATTGCCAACTCTGTTGTCTATGCCCTGAGTCAGCCACCCCATGTTCAAGTAAACCAATTATTATGAGAGTATAATAATTATTATTACTTTCCTCACTTCAATGTCAAATTGATTTCACCTAACTACTTCTATAATTTAAGTATTTCTACTCCTTAAATCTATTCAGCTTTTATTCTTTTGTAGATAATGGAGATAATGTTGAGGCCGACTTGTTTCAATTCACTTGGACTCAAAGAATGAAACGGATCTTTCGAATTCGAGAAGAGCATTGACAAAACTAAGCATCACGTTAACATTATAATGTTATATGGCATCATTTTCTGGGAATTTCAACCATCTCTGCAACTCTAAATTTGTTGGTTTCTTTGTATCAATCAGATCTTGTAATAAACTGGTTATAATAACATCGTTCTTATTATTGCACTCTTTTCCCCCTTATGATCAACATTGTGACTGACACGCTCAACAAAAACAAACAGTCGGTAAATCAAACAACTATGTGAATGTTTTAACCGAGTGCAACTTTAATTTTGCCAAACAAACAATCTCGGAGCTACATGCAACCGAAAAGAGATTAACTGAACACATGAAAAAAGAAAAGACCAAAAGAAAAAGAACAAACACAACAAATTACAAATCACTGCTAAACTAGGATCTGATGGCCATAACTCCACAAAGTCTAAACTCTGTTCCTAATTTCAGAAGACCTTTTTTTTACTTGACTTCAGGAAGACTGACTCCAAACCTGTGGTAGAGGACATAGACGTGCTTCCTGGTCGGATTGATGCAGAGGTAGGCAAAGTCCTGAGGGTGGTTTTCCGAGGAGGGGTAGACCGGACCCCTATCGTCCTGTTTGGTGGGTTGAATGAAAATGGTGTAGAAACATAAAAAAATTTAAATTGAAAAATGGCTTTCAATTGCATCTATGGTGCAATAATTAATTTATTACATTAACAAATACTTTATTTGTATTATTATTATCATTATTATTATTATTATTATTATAAAAATAAAAAATAATAAATTATTATTATTATTATTATTATTATCATTGTTATTAAGCTCTTGTTAAGGAGTACCTTAGCTGTCACTTTGTAGATGAAGCTGTTGACTGTTGGTTCACCTGACTTTTGATCCTTCTGGACTCTGGATCATAATAACAGCATAATAATAATAATAATAATAACAATAATAATAATAATAATAATAATTAATGATGAGATCGGCAACAAATCTTCCATCGGCTCAAGATATTGTTGATGACGATCCATGCCATTAATGTCATTGGCAGGTATGTTTACATCAACTATTGTACTGAAGCTCAACATCAACATGGAACTAAGTAGCTATTGAAATGCATAATAATATGTTTGAAAGGAATAAAACCCACTTCTGGCAAAATACAAAGCTTAAATAAATAGAGTGAACCAGTTGCTGTTCACCAGAAATAAATAATAAATAATAATTTATTCAACCAATATTTTTCCCTTTCGCAGTATTAAGTCAGCTTTGGCAATTAAAAAAATAGCAAAATGCTCAGCTCAAAACCAGTTCAAAGGTCGAGGGTTCAACTGACCCGATTAGGTCCTTGTAAAGAGACCTCGTCATGGTTAGATAGGGCTCGACCACATCCTCAAATTGGCAGAGGGAGCCCCCGATGCAGAAGTGTCGGAAGATGAGGAAAAGGAATTCCTGTCTCTCCGAGGAGCTGAACATGCCAAAGTTGGGAGAGTCTGTCATCAAGAGCATCTGAAGGTGTATATCAATTAATTATTCATGCCAGAATTATTAAATTTAATATTAAATAATCAATCATCGTTAACAAAACATTATTTTAAAATATTCTTCTTACCTTCTTCAGTTCATCATCAACGGACAGTTCAGGAATTTCCTCACAGTACTCCTCAAAGCACCTGACGATGTGACCCGACTGCGACCTCACCACTTCGTCGTCATGGATACGATCAAAAAAGGTCATTGAGGTCAAAGAACAAGCCACATCTTCTATGGCAATGTGCTTTGCCTGGAGTCCTGAATTTAAGTAATATTTAATAATTTATTGTCATAAGAAATTGGGAGTTGTTAAATGATTTTATTAAATGTTCTTGACTTGTAATTAATTGAATTATGTTTTTTTTTTAAATTGCTGAGATTAATATTAATAATAAAATCATTAGAATATTAAATAAAAAGAAAGCTATTGAATACATATAAATTTTAAAAAAATACCAAGTGGTATCCATTTTCCGCTGGAAGAAATAATTTGAAGATTGTGATAAACCAAGGGGTCTTGGAAAAATGCCTTAACAAATAAAATAATTTAGACAGAACATCCATTGAAGAAGAAATTGATTTAGTAATCAATTTTACTAATATCGGTTATCTTATGTAGCAAAATGCAAGAACACTATTATCTCTAACATGTCGCCATACTAATTACCAAAATAAAAAATGACAGACCCAAATAAATTCTTCTTTCTGATATGCTTGAAATGTTTGATCAAAGGAAAATGCCTGCACCTTTATTCTGTTCAGCATAGACCTTCACAGACAATTGGAACTATATTAATTTTCCTGACTCCAATGAAAATATCATTGCTAACCATTTCAAAAGGTGATCTCTTGCATCTCTATTTTCTATCGAATCAAACTGTTTAGAGGGCAGAAAATGAAACGTAAATGTCGCTCCTTCTCCCCGCTCCATGTAGTTCTCTGTAATTAGTATCTAGGGACGCTTTAGTATTTATGTCGCTTATTTAATTGATCTATTTGAGTGCGTGTCATGAATAAAGTCCATTCATGTCATTTTTTTAAAATATCAATTACGAAATTTTCCTATCTTGAAATATTTTTTCAGTATTAATTGATGAAAGATTAACTCTGACTCAGTGGTGCAATAACGTTGCAATAAATTTTATTATCAGTATCCATGGACGCCTCAAAATGATATTATGATTTTTATTAGTGAAACATTTTTTCAAAAAATTCTGTTAATATAACTTAATTTTGTATTTTCAAGTGATAATTTTAATCATAGGCCATATTCGTCTTATTTACTTAGTAATGGCGTTTGTACGTGCTCGTTTTTCATGGCCTCTACATTGACATAAGACGATTCGTTTAAAATGTCAATAACAAAATTATTAGTTTGTCCGGAGATAATTAGTCGCCGTAGTTTTAAAATTTCATGTATTCTAGTATTTATTGTTTTGGAATTAACGTCCGTTCTGCCCGCTTCACAAAAGACTGGTTCCAGAAACGTTGAAATTGGTGTTCCAACTCACGGAAAATGCGAACCAATTACTGTCCAACTATGCAGAGATATCCAGTACAACGAGACGATAATGCCAAATTTGTTCGGGCATACGACACAAGAGGAAGCGATAGCCATAGCCCAGCAATATTTACCTCTCGTCAAAGTGCAATGTAACTCCTATTTCAAATTCTTCCTTTGCTCTCTCTATTTTCCAGTCTGTACAGTGTTGGATGAGGCATTGCCGCCATGCAAATCTCTGTGCAAACAGGCAAAAGAGGGATGTGAGGTTTTGATGAACAATTTTGGATTTGAGTGGCCTGAAGCTTTTGAATGCTCAAGATTTCCTGAATCAGATTTGTGCGTCGGAGAGAACAGGACCGAGTCCCAGAATAACAACAGACTTCCACCTTACAAAGGTGCCCCTATCGCAGGGGGCAAGACCAAAAGACCTATGAACCGGCCTGCGCCGAAGGAGTTGACGTGTCCTGGCTTCATGAAAGTCAACGTCAAATATGACTACAAGCTCGTCATTGGAGATTCTCCAATCAAGCACTGTGGGATGCCTTGTACCAGCCAGGGGGATCTTTTCAATGCCCCTGAGAGAAGAGAGCTCATGAGACTGATAGTTTGTGTTGTTGCTTGCCTGTGCCTACTCTGTTCCCTCTTCACCTTCCTCACCTTTGTTGTGGACACCCAGAGGTTCCGCTATCCAGAGCGTCCCATCGTCTTCATCTCCGCCTGCTATTGCGTCATAGCCATCGTTTACATCGTGGGATTCGCCATCGGAAATCGAGCCTCTTGCAGCGAGTTCACTGAGAAATACTTGGACGAAGACACTCCCTTCGTGACCACGCTAGTCACTCAGGGGACGAAGAGGGAAGGCTGCACGATTCTCTTCGTCTTGCTGTACTTCAGCAGCCTCGCCAGTTCGATATGGTGGGTGATTCTGACCCTGACCTTCTTCCTTTCGGCCGGACTCAAGTGGGGCCAAGAAGCGGTGGAAAACCGTTCTCAGTATTTCCACCTCGTTGCCTGGGCGGTGCCCGGAGTGATGACCATCGTTCTGTTAGCCCTCGGGCAGGTGGATGGGGACATGCTCACGGGCGTCTGCTACACAGGTCTCATGAACGGCGACATGGCCAAGGCTTTCATCGTCAGTCCCACGATCACCATACTGGCGATCGGCACATTTTTCTTATTGGCCGGGTTCTTCTCACTGTGCAGAGTGAGAAGGGCGATGAAGCACGATGGGTCGAGGACGGACAAGCTGGAGAAGCTGATGGTCAGGATCGGGATCTTCGGAGTGTTCTACGTCGTACCGATATCTATCGTCGTTGGATGCGTCTTTTACGAGATGGCCTGGCATGACGAATGGATGAAGGGATGGTATCACAGGCTCTGCAGCACCCTTTCGGCATCCAGAGTTTCACAGATCGAGGGATCGTTCGGATTCCCTGGGTCAAAGGACGCGTACCAGTTTCAGAGCTGGGCTTGCGGAGAATATCTGAACCGCTTCGCCAGCAGCGCCTACCATCGTCCAGATCTCACCGTGTTTGGCCTCAAGCACCTCATGACCCTGGTGGTTGGCGTGGCCTGCGGATTTTGGGTTTGTTCGGGAAAGACGGCCGAGTCTTGGAGCAGGTTCTTCTGTCGCTCGTCTTACGACAAGAAGCAGCAGCAGCATCAACTTCAGCAGAAGGAGCTGCAGCCAGCACTGCTTTGAAGACGATCGAAAGATTTTATTTTGGATGAAAGGAGGACACAAGGTTGTCGAAGTCATTGGCTCTCCTATGGAGATATTATTGACGATGACATTTAATCTTTTTTTTTTGTTTTATTTTTGCATGTGTAAAAAATAGCTCATTTTAATGGTGCATGTCAATCTCATTTGTGCTTGCGTTATCATGCTTCGTGTTGGCACAGTTTATAAGTTAAAGTCATTAGCATGCATTAGTATTGATCATTTGGCAATATATCGATAGGCTCTCTCTTTTTTTTCTTTGTAAGAACTCTGGAAGATATTAATGGCTGTCAAACATGTTATAGTCACATGCCTTCGGCTGATTAGAGAAGTGTTTATTTTAGTCCAGCTGATGTTTGATAAACACAAACCGTTTTTACCATAGAAGTAATTATTTTGATCCATCCGTTCACCATTTTTTGCTTTTTGCTTAATCTCGTATCAGGGTCTGGTCATGGTTCACCGACTTCTAAGAATTCTGACGACGATGACGTAACTTTCGACGTTGCATCTCTGAATTTATAGCTCATTTGTGCTCGAGAGGATTCGTTCTCTCCGTCGTCGACACAAATTTTGACACCATTTGCTTGATTGCAAGGGTTCCTTTTTTTTTTGTTGTTGTTGCAAGACTTCCCTTTGTCTCCAATCTGAGTCAAATAGAGATCGGACGATCGGTTCTGTATTTGTTCGAGCAGGTGTCAATCAATCATTTGGTGTGTTTCTGTAGCTTTGCTCTGTCCAGCTTTGAAATCCTTACTCATGTTTGGCACGGTTTTGCATGTCTTTTTGTTTTTTATGTAAGAATTTAGTCACCAATAGGTATGTGCAGATTATTTCTTAGCTTTCAAGACATGTCAGGTTTTCCGCAAGAGTTATTATTGTTTGTTTTTTTAGATTTTGAGTCACATTTAAGGAGATTTCAGAGTTGGAATGTAGTCCACCTCTATGTATTTTATGCTATTTTTTTTGTTTGTTTGCTTTTAATATTTGTTTTCTGCCTCTTTGTAAACAGGGGTCGCAAAGTACGTCAGACCTTTTAAAAACATGAGGTGGAACTCAGTTCGGTTCCAGAGGCTTGTTTTCATAACGTAGGACTTCGTCTTGAGTGAAGATTTTTTATTCGCAAACGTTTTTTTTTTTTTTGAAAATTTACGACTACAGTTTGAACCCGTGGTTGTTTCGTTCAAGGCTTTTATTAGCAAGTAATTAGCACGGCAATAGCATGCTTCTCCAGTCCCCTTTCATGCAGCAAGTCACCATCTCTCTCTCTTGTTTGAGTTTCATGAGTCAGAGCAGGTGTTGTAAAGCATTGGGAGTCTGGGACGCAGAAGCAGATCAGTGTAGCAAAAAAGTGCAATAACTTCTAGCAGCAATTTTGCACATTTGAGAAACTTGAGCACCAAGTTCTGGAGAATCATTCGGTGAGGATGTTCTGCCAATCAATGGCAAATCTTGTTTTTATTGTTTCTGCTTTGGCTAATCTTTGAACGCAAAATCAGTCACAAACATTATTTCTTTTAACTTTTATTAACTGTGGTGGGTTTCAAACGTGCAAAATTGTCAACCAATCACAAAGAGGCAATCGACGCTATTTAAAAGCTTTCTTGATCACCAATGTCGACCTTGAATTCACATAAGCAGGAATGCATCACCAATCATAGCATCACCAATTGTAGCATCACCAATCATAGCATCACCAATCATAGCATCATCAATCATAGCATCATCAATTGTAGCATCACCAATCATAGCATCATCAATCATAGCATCATCAATCCAAAAATATACTTTTATTTTATTCTACTTCTCTGTACCAATCTCTCTAGGAAATCTGTCATCATGCTGGTGACATGACATTCATGACATCAACAATGCACATCAACAACAACAATAACAACAACAAATCAACAATCAAGACTGCTTCAACAAAACCTGACAAGAAAAAATGGCGACGAAAAGTTAAAATCCCAACGTTGACTCTGACACTCGAATAAATTAATCTACTGTCGTCATCCGATACCATCCAAGTTGTCACCATCATCATCATCATCATGATTCTCTGTGGAGCAAGGCAAAGACAGCTAACATGGCCAGTGTGAAATACTGGAAATGATAGAATCGATTATAACAATTGCAGGGCCCTAAAAGTTGTAGCTAAAAAATTTTATAAAAACCCTATATTTACGAGGAAATTGGATAAAATTCTCAAAAAAAACTATAAAGCAGCTATGGAGACTATGTCTCTTGTGGCAGACTAAAAATTACCTTGAACTTTGGATAATCGTTCATGATGATAGTGATCATGCCGATATAGGGAAGATATCTGAAATGTAAACAATGATATCAAATGATTGACTGAGGTCACTTCGAAGATAGAATATTATGATACTATGCATGTTGACTAATATAACCCTGGCAACATTAATAGTATTAAGTACATTATCGTTGGTGATGATGATGCATTATCCCAACCTTAGCCTGAGAATAACTTCAATTAAGGTGCTATATAAATACAATTGGCAAATGATTAAAAACTGCCCTTGTATCCTAATAAAGCCAAATACAAAACACAATCATGCATAGATGCAACTTTAGCAACAACACCCTGAATGATAAATAACAGCCTTGGCACATCTCAAACTGTATGCACACGTGTGTGTACAATCCATGCAAAGACCAATCCCCATTCTAACCCTCTAGCCCTTCCAACGACATCCTTTTTCTCGAGCCAGAGCTGACCGGGAGCATAGAGACCCCTGTCGTCGACTTGATTGTTGTCACCCTTAGTCAAGAATTTTATGGTTCCATTCTCTCTGGTAAAAGAAATTAAATTATTGATTATATGTGGTTGTAAATTCAAATCTGCCAGAAATACCAGTTATAAATATGAATGCAAGTTATACTAAGTCCCTCAAGCAATGATGAAAACAATTTTAATCAAACAATATAATTCACCAAATGTAAAAACAATCAAAAGACCAACACAAGTTTAGAAAGGATAGAAATAAATATTTAAAAATAAATAACATATCCAGTTAACAGAACTTCAAACCTCTCATGAACCCTCAGGGTCCTATGGACAATGGGTATCTCCCTACCCTCAATCTTGAACACGACAATGTCCCCGACACGGATCGGATCATTTTCGACGTTGGTCAAGAACAAAATATCACCCCTGTAAAAGGCAGGCTCCATGCTGCCACTGCATTGAACAAGATGGATGTTGTTAATTTCATTAAGGTTTATTTATCCAAATAAATTATTATATATCAATAATAATTATAAGTGTAAGAACTATAATATATTTGTTGTTATTTAAAGCCAAACTCAATAAATACATTTCTTTCAAAATAAAATTTGGACTTCTCTGTTGATCAGATTTAAAACTAAGTCTAATAATAGTAATAGGTAATAGTAAATCAAATGAAAAATGCTAAGTTAACAATTAACAAATAATCAGTCAGATCCCGTACCTTAAGACAACTACAATTGGGCTTTCGCTTCCTGTCACAATCATCAGGCCCTTCCATATCATGAGAGCTGATGTGACAATCATGGCAAAGTTCATGACTTGATAGTACAGCTAAAAATAAAATACAAAATTTAAATTTCAAATTCATCAAAGCTAGCTTAAGACAAACATGAAATATGCTATCCCAAATGCTATCCACATGCTTTAGATAAAGTGGTTACATATACCAATCGAGAACATTTGATCTCCCAACATCCAGTGCATCAACAAACTATTAATCGTTAAAACACAAGGCAGGATCTAGCAAAGTCATATATAACAGTATATCGCAAACGTCAACTTTAATCACAAATTTGTCCTATAACGTTTCTCTGCGCGATCAAATAACTTTTAACCTGGCGTTTGTCCATTCTTCGGACATCATCCAGAAATGAAAAACTATCCAATGCCCCCATGTTGTCTAAATCGGAAAAATCAGCACTTATTCAAATGCAAACAGATGCCCTGCTAAGGCAGATGTAGGAAGTCGTCACCACAAACTTGATTTTATTTTTTATGAAAACACTGTTAAACTTTTTAAACCATAAAATGAAATTCTTATTGTTTGTAATAACAAAAGGTTTATTTTAAATATTTTAATTACACCTGAGATTTTTGAATTAAAGGTCTTTGCTGCAAAATTATTCTTCTACACGATAAACTACAATTCTCGTTGTTCGGCGAGCTTTCTTTATTTATCAGGTAGTGTGATAGACCATTTCGTTTGAAACAAACGACGTAGTATTTACGATTTTGATTCGTTATTCGTTTGAATTTAGGCCACATCAAAAGTCCTAAGTCATGCCAACAATCGAAGAAGTTCGTGATGATGGCGATTCCAGCAATGCTACTAATTCAAACAGTGCCAGGCAAGAACAAAACAGCCACAATAGCAACGACGGCACTACCGGATTTAATAGAATTGTGGTTCGTGGAATTTTTGGAATCTGTAACTATTTCACGGGAGATTTAATGAAATTAAATATTTAGGAATATATATGTAGGAAGTGTTTATTCGTTTCAGAATCATATGATTGCCAACAAAATAGAAGCAGCTCTATGGTTAACAAGACTCTGTACAATATTTTTCGCTCTGAGCTTCTTCATTCCATTCCTTGGGTAATACTTTGTTTTGGATTTTTTTCAAATATTGTTTAAATATTTGTCTTCATGAGTTGCTGTTAAACGATCACTTTTGTTTTCATTTGGCCTTTCACTATAATTAATAGTAACAATATTTAATTAATTAGGTAACCGATTAAAAAAAGTTAAACATATTTTTTTCTATATATCCTAATGACTTACCTTTTCTAGATGTTGTTATTCGAACACTAATCAGAATATTACCAAAAAAAAATAATTCTAACATTTACAGGGGAAAACCTGCCAGCTACTACCAGAAATGTCTCCTAAGCAGCTGCATAAGCAGTGCCCTTCGTCTCCACCAGAGGGTTCCAAACTTCCATTTCAATGGGGAATACCTTGCACAACTGGTTCTAGAGGATAGTGCCCACTACCTTCTCTACTCCATCATCTTTCTAACTTGTGGACCGATTTCTAGTTAGTTTTGACTGTAATTATTTATTTATATTTTTATTTAGAATTGATTTCTTAATTCCAAGATGGCAGGATTTTGTCATTAGTTTCTTTATTCATCCTCAAAGGATTATATCAACTTGTGTCAGTGCCTCAAGTTTGCTGGCACCATTGCTATTGAAATTTGTTACAATCTTTTTAAACCAATCCTATTTGTATTATGATTTGGCAATCTGAAAAGTAGACTCGCATAGTCACGATATATATTTGCCATATGGATGACGATTATTACAATTATTTTTTTATTATAATTTCTCATAAATTTGCAGTGGCCCTTCTTCCACTATTCCTGTATGCGGTTCTTCATGCACAGTCATATTCAAAGCAGCTTCTCAACGTAAGTCTTGAACTCCTTCAATCCAAAGACAAAACTAAAATCATAACCCACCCACTCGCTCTACTTCCCCCCTCATTCCCCCTTTTCCCCTCAAGGTCGGTTCAGTCTCGAGTTCCTCTCTAATCCGTCGCCTTCTCGCCAAAGTCGAGAGTCGTCAGGTGGACATGCTGCGCTTCATCGCATGCAGCGAGATCTTCATCATGCCCATGATCATCTTCGCCCTCTTCAGGTACGTTCGGGGCAGGTGTAGCATGGGATGTGACTGCTTTTTTCTATTTTGGTCTGTCGTGAAGTTGTTAATGCAATCCAATTGTAGCACTATTGTGGTGAACACGTATTGGTAATGTTAACTACTACAATCAACTTTGGGGCAAATTAATTAACATCTAATTATTAACCAGTCAATTAACATTTTAATGACAGTGGCCAGGGCAGCATTGTCTCACCCTTCCTCTACTATAAATTCCTCAGCCTGAGGTACAGCTCAAGAAGAAATCCTTACTGCAAGTGAGTTGCCATTTTGAGCTTGTAATGCTCAAACATTACACGCAAATCGTAACACTTCCCAATAATTAAATGTAAACAAGTGATTCCAACACCAACCACTGGCAAAACACACAACGACCTAAGAACACGTAAACACTCCTCCACAGGCAACTGTTTTATGAGCTCCGAGTGGCCACGGAAGCCCTCTGTGGCAGGCCTCAGTGCCCCCAGATCGTGAGGAACCTCCTCTATAACGCCATCTCTGCCATCAGCAGACTCGCGCCGGCAGTCTGACGTCCGTCGACGAAGTCGTCTGCTTCCTGCTCGCCAAAGCCGGGAAATTCTGTGGATCCGTTTTTTTCTTTCCAGTCTCAGTCGATGCAGTCGTCTGGGATTCGATTTTATTACTTGATTATAATTAATTAATTAATTTATTTATTTATTAGAATCACCGTTGGTTTTTCACGTTTCTCTTTACACGTTTCTGCACGACTCTGTTGATGTCAAAATCTTTTGTGCTCCGTCAAAAAAAAAAATAAGAAGAAGCCATTATTGGCTTAAACCAAACTTCCAGTTTGGTCAGTGCAACAGATATTGGAATAATTAATATTCGTACCATTTTTTTGTCGTCGTTGTTGTTGTTTATGTTGAAAGTGTTAGAGAGTGAGTCAAAAAAAAAATGCAAGAAGCCATCGAGAGCCTTTTCCCCCCTCCTTTTTATAATAATTTACATAAAACTCGAGGATAAAGAAAAATACAGACCCGTAAATTGCGTACAAAAAAAGAAGAAAAAAAAAAGAAACAGACATTAGAACAGGGAGCGAATTACAGAGTAGAAAGGCTCGCATTTACAGGGTGGGCAGAGAACCGTAAAGAATGCCCACGCGTACGGAGAGGGCGGCGGGCATTCTTTTCTATCAAAGATGGATGGTGACTTAAAAAAAAAAATTAACAACAAATGGTCGCACGGTGTTGGCAGAATGGAAGAAAACAAAACAAAAAAAAAATAAATTAAACTATGATAAAATAAACGTGAAATAGCAATCGACGCGAAGCGGAACCCGGCAGGACCTGACGCGGGCCGCGGAAACGATCCAAAACAAAGTCGTTGGGCCGTGACGGATTCGGGGCGTGAGGAAAAGTTAAGCGATCCGCATTTATCGTCACGGATTTCTGTTTTACAGAGGTCGTGTTTTTTTTTTATAAGTTTCGTTGCTGCCATTTGGCTAAATGTTAAAAAAAAGGTTAGATGAAGGAAATGGCCATTGGCGATAAAATTAAGATTGTAAAAAACGACAATGAATAATAATAATAACGATAATAGTAATAATAATATTAATAATAATAATGATATTATTATTAATAATCAATATTTAAAAACACGTTTATGTACAGCATACAATCCCCAACATTGCCAAACGTGGCTGAAGAAAACTACCGACCAAAAAACAATCGACAACATGCAACAGAAACGTTAAACATTAGACATCATCATCATCATCATCAAGACTTCTTTCTCACTCGAGCAGTAGTCAGGGAAGGAAAAGAATCCGAAACCCCGGAAATTCCCCGTTAACAACCTCGTGGGTCGTTCCGGCGAATCGGGCAAAAAACAACTCACGGAACTTGATAATACTCAAGAGAATAATTATAACAACAATAATAATAATAATAATAATAATAAAGAGGATAAAATAATAACGACAATAATGGACAGTGCTGGAACAAAAATACAATATAATAATAACAATAATGACAGCAACAATAATAACACCTAATAGTAATAATAATAATAACAATAGTTACAACAATAATAACAACAATAATAATAGTAACAATAATAATAATAATAATAATGGCTCAGTTTTGCCCCAAAGAGATGCTGCTTGAAGCAGCACTGTGTCCATAAAGTCGACAGATTATAAATGCAAAAATGTTTGCCGCTGTGAAAGACCTCTCGACCATATTTGATGATAATAATAATAATAATAATAATAATAATAATAATAATAATAATAATGATAATAATAATAATAATAATGATGATGATGATAATAATAATAATAATAATAATAATTAACGTAATCAGAACAAAACTAAATCAACAATGCTGTTGTCATCCAGATCCATTGATCCGATTCCAACCAAATACCTGAGAAAGGAGTACCAAAGAGAATCTTCATCGCCCAAACCTGTGATTTCGATGATGATGATGATGATGACGATGATGCCACGAAGAGGATGTGTAAATGACGGCGATGATGATGATGATGATGACGATGATGCCACGAAGAGGATGTGTAAATGACGGCGATGATGATGATGCTCAGAGAAATGTTCTGAAAGATGATGGAAACATTTTATAAATGCACTAAAAACAGAAGGACCTCTTAATCAGTTAGTGACAAACTGTTGCCAAGGTAACTAAGCCAGCATTCGAGACAGCCACATAGAGAGCCATTACAACAGACAATAAATAGAACGACACTCATCATCATCACAAGCATCCCCTTCCGATAGTCTAATCACCATCACTACTATCAACACCACCAACACCATCATCATCATTCTGATCTCCATCATCATAATCACAATTACAAAACTTCTTAAAGCGAATCCAGTCATTGCAGTTGTTTTATCCATTGAGGCACCTCACAGACACACACGGACATCCCGATGTTGGATATCCATAAACATGGGGGTGAATGTGAAATCTAGTTTTTCTATTCCTGGAGAGATCTGACAATTTTGCTGAAGGAACCAAAGAACTCAATAGGTAGAATATGGAAACAACAACAACGGGAAGATAGTCGACAATACTTTTGGAATAACAACGACCCATAAAACGATGAAAACAATTTTTAAATAAAAATTATATAAAAAAAAAAGACCACTAAGAGCAACATTAACTGGCCAAAGTGTCCAAAAATATATATAAAAATTCTATCCTGAACCGACCTCCATCTTTACATCAAGGTCACCACCAAAGAAGAAAATGGTCTCTGATGACCAATGACAGTCTACAGTTACAGCAAAAGGAATCGGGCCAAGGATTCCTCATCATGTAATCTCTGTCGGAGCGCACACAAAGCTACACGAGCACGCAGAGCAGTGGGAGGAGCAAATGCCGAGAGGTGACGGTCGATCGCAACAAGACAAGATGACGTCCACGCAAGAGAAATTATTGCCGCGTGATAATCTTCGAGCACAATTTCAGCCATCGTCGTTGTCATCATCATCATCATTCGGTCACCACCATTCCTAGAGTTCAGTCTAAAATATTATGACGCTGAAAAGTCCAAAATAGATGGCGCACTCAGTCACCCTTGAAGTTGCAACACGTCAGACGCCTAAACTCTAAAATACCTCTATTCGCTAATAATTAAGAAATGCACAAAACTTCAACGACAATAATAACAACAACAACAACAACAACAATGATGACAACAGCAACACTGACAGCATAAAATTCTAAGAATGGTTTTAATGATGATCAATAAACGATGGTTTTGCTAACTGGGTTATTAATAAAAGCCCTGGGCAGAAGGTGCCAATAGGAGGAGGGCCCGACCAATAAGATAGAAGCTAGCGAGCGACAAGGAAAGCGGACGATCTTCCATGAACGAATCCGACTCCACAGCCACGGGAGACATGAAACCTTACCCCCTGGCACTAAAGTCGATGCCCCTTTTCCTAGGGTGAATCGTCGAAGGATGAAGTCATAAGAGGTTGGAAGTGCTTCCACCCTTCAGGACCACCCTGTGGGGTCCGGGGAAGGCCGATTGGGGCGGAATTTCCTCCTCTGCCTGGAGGTCACCCAGATCTTCTAGGTCGCCGAGCACCAGCCGACCCTTGGCCGGAAAGGGTGCCGGGCGTTTCTGGGGAATCCCGAGCAACACGTGGGCGCTCCTTGGACTGGCGGAGAGGGAGACGCCGTTGAGTCGGGTCGGACGGGCTGCCGGAGGTTCTTTGATGCGATTGGTCCCCGCGATGGCAGTGGACGGCTGGTTGCTGACCAATTGGACTCTCTGGAGCCTGTGAGGCTGTTGGCCTTGCTGTTGGAGAGTCAAGACACTCGAGTTGCTGGTGCCATTGTTGTTGCTGCTGTTGTTTATGCCCCATAGCAGGAGGCCAGAATTGGATGAAGAGGAGGAGGAGGAAGGCTGAGAAGATGCCTGTCTCTGATTGGCCAGGACTGAGGAGAGGCTGATGGACTGCTGGGATGGACGGACAGCGGCGGTCGAGCTCAAGGCGAGTCTTTTATTGTTTATCAAGAGGACAGAGTTGATTGGCCGATCTGCAAGACATTATCTGTCTGTTATAACTTCAATTCATTAGCAGTTATGCTTCAATTTATTATCATTATCGTTATTATTAAATCTTAAAAATAACATCTTCCTGAAATAGAATTGTTTTCAATATCTAATTCCCTGTTGGAGGAAGAACAAAGAATCATTTTTTGACCGAGTCTACTCAGAACGAGTACTCGTTGAACCTACCAGGCAGGGATGTCACGACCATCACTGAGGATGAAGAGGTAGGGGGCACCCTAATGATCGCATCCTGTCCTATGACGGTCTTGGTGCTGTCCACGATCCCATTGGGCAACCTCAAGACGAGATTTTGTATCTGCCGAAAGAATTGCCAGCCATGGAGCCGAAGAAAGATCTGTTGGGGATTTCCGTGGAAGTTTTAAAGGCTTACCTGTCCGCCGCTCTTAGAGACGATGGAAGTCGGAAGGTTTAGTCCGACGACGGAAGGAAAAGACGTCGAAGGTGACGAGGAAGCGGAGGCACCAGACGTCGAGAAAAATATGTTCGGGGGTCTCAGCCCCAGGCCCACGACGCTCGAAAGATCGACGGTGCCGGCCTTGCCCTTGTTGGCCAGTATGACGGGGGTCGGCTTCTTGGCGACCCTGCCGTTCTGAACGGCGCCTCTGGGCAGCAGTTGTAGGATGGTTTCGGGCGAGTTCTGAATGGTAAAGAGGCTGTTTTGGTTCGCACCCTTGGAAGGGGCGAGTATGACGGTAGGCGACAGTACAGAATGCTGGGAAGCGGGCGACTGCTGGAGAACCAGTGTGGCACCCTTTGAGATTGCTATCGACTGAGCGAGAGTCTTGTTTGCTGCGGCAACGGTCGTCGTTCCGGGAGTTGTCGTGGTGATGGCCAACAGCGTCCGCGTCAGGCCCCCTGTCGGAATGGTCAAGTGGACCGGATGGCTGCCCGCGATGCCCTTGGTGCTAGACACGGCAGAGGCGACCTGAACTTGGGCACCGATGCTGGCGCTCTTGAGGGAGGCGGCGATCTGGGAGATGTTGAGGGGGGTGAGACTGATCTGTTTCTTGGTGGCCGGAGGGGCGGGCGAGATCAGCAGCGAGGAAGAGGACTTTGGCGTCGGAATGATGCTGCTCCTGGTGAGAGTCACGTTTGGAGGAAGTTGAGGGCACTGGAAGGAAGAACTCGAATCCAGCCTCTTCCTCAGTTGAGAGGGAATGTCCGAAGACACCAGAGGAGGGCTAGAATGAATGGGGAGGTCTACACCGAGGGCAGTCTCGATGCCTGTGAATTTCAATGAAATCGATTTCTGAAGCGTGTCAGATTGACGTCGCCTGTTCGGCAACGATCTTTCGTCAGGAGCTGACGGGTTGCCGGAGGCGGAAGAAGCATTGCTCGGGGGTTTGGAGGTCGTGGAGTTCAAGCGAGGTCGCCTGAAAATATTCACCGTCGAAAAATGAAATTCAAATGTGGATGGATGCAAAAGTAAGAACTAACTAGGAAGACAATTAGCAAAGAATAATAACAGGAAAAAAAAAGTAAAAATAGAATATATTCAAATTTTCTCCAAACTTTCTCGGCGGCTCCGAAATCTGTTCCTCTGGCTCGACGGCGGTCATCACCACGGCCCTGCACGTCTCCCCTCGTCGATTGAAAGCATAATTTCCGTCTCCGTGCAGCCAGGAATTGAAGTGGTTTGCCTAGAAAAAAAAAATGAAATAGAATTCAATCACAAGGTGAAAGATGACGTTTTTTCAATGTGGTTCATGCGAAACGGTAGCAAGAACCTGCCCCCTAAAATGGTGTAAGAAACCCCCCATTTCTCATAGATGCTATTAAAAATACATTTATCATTAGCATTCAACTGGTCATTTTTACAGCTATTGGTCTCGGGTGGCGGTTCATGATGCTGAGTCCGTTCTTCGTCAGACAGCAGTCGTTGTTGTCGTCATCGTCATTGTCCATGTAGAACTCTTCGCGGTCCCCGGTGCATTCGTCCGAACCGTTCTGGTACTCCCCGTCCTTAAGATCTTTGCCCGACGTCTCTTGTTTGATTGACCTGTGTTTGAAAATAATGCCATTTCGCAGATTCTCCACTGAGAAGGCACAGGCAGCTCTAGTATCGTTAAGACTGATAATTCATTAATCATTACGAACAAGAACAAACAAATGGTGCTAAGAACGGAGATAAAAAAGTTGAGCATTCTATGATTATACTATGAATTGTAGACGATGCAGAACTAACAACATAATATACCAATACAGCAGTACCTCTTTATTTCCACTTGGTCGAACAATTCGCCATCGGCCAGACTAATCTTGGTCTCGGTTTGCCAGACCACGTCCTCTTCCTTCATCTCGAAGGGCACGAGCGAAGGCATGGAGCCGTCCGGAGTTCGGAAGCCGAAGTCGGTCTCGTCCGACAGCTCCGTCTTGATCCTCGTGAAGTTCTCCGAGGGCCCCAGAGACTCCGGGGAGAAGAGAGACGTGCCCGCCCCGCACGGAGACAGGAGCATGCCGGACGGCGAGAGCAGTCCCGAGAAGACGTCCTCCGACGGGGACTGGTCGGGCACGAGCTTGAGCAGGGAACTGTGGCCGTTGCCGGAGGCAGAGGTCAAAGAGGGGAGTGGGAGGTGGTTTGGCTTCTGGGGAACGTTCGGATACGTGGCCACGAGCGTCGGACCTTAAAGGGAAGGAAGGTGATCGTTAATTATTATTATTGTTATTATTAACGACTATCAGCAGCCATTTTATTATAATATTTTGACTGGGCTATTAAACGTGTTAAAATATGAAAAATAAATTCATTGCAATTGACAACAAAACAAAAAGATGGAGACAAGAATTGATTGCATTTAAAATTATTCATCAATCTAGCATTTCTAACATCATCAAACGCAACATCACAACAACGAACGAACCCTTCTTATTGGACGCAAACAAATTCCTCGTCGCCTTGGAGCCTATAGCATCAGCCCAGGAAGCACCGGCGACCTTGAGAATCGAGGCGCCGGGAGGGATCTTGTGACCTTTGCCCTCTGAATCACCCCTGACCAAGGCCTGCCTCTTCTCCCTCTGTTCCCTTACCAGCTCGTCGAAGGGCTTGCTTCTTCCCTGGACAGACCTCCTCATCAGCAGCGCGTGGGTCTAGACGTGGTGGAGATGCAAGAGTTTATCGGACTTTGACTGGCACGACGGACGATGTGGTGACTTGTGTTAGGTATCGCATAATTAACTAATTGCTAATTAAGTAATAATAAAAATAATAAAATAATAATAACTTATTAACGTTAATGATTTCAAGGTAATATAATAATACTAACCTAATGGCAAAACAATTATCTATGGATGGTATCTTGGAATTATTATTATTGTTGTTGCTGTTACCATTATTATTATTGTTGCTATTACTATTATTATCATCATCATCATCATTATTATTATTATTATTATTATTATTATTATTATTCAGGACCACCAACCTTGCAAGTGAGAAACCTGGTACATGGCTTCTGAGTCTCGGCAATCAGAACTCCACAGTGCTTATCAGGGTCGTACTGGCGATCTGTCGTCATAGAAACGGAGGTCAAAGCTCGCGGGATTTAAAGTTTAAAAACCCTAACTCCGACAAGTTAATTTATCGATTAAACTCCTGCGAAATAATTGATATAAGTTGTTGATATTATTGATCTCATCATCATCATCATTGTTATTAAAAATAATTAATGCCATTGGTTACCAAGCTATCTCTCTAGAGGCATGCCATAGAAATGCACCCTGTAAACCGATAACCAACCTATGCACTGCTTAATGAAAGGCACCTCTGATGATATGAGATTAGCCAAATAAACCCAAATAAACCACACCAATTAACATGATTAGGATTATTAAAACAACTAACTCTTTTGAACGACACAATTTATGACTTATAATAATTTATCGCAATAAACATCAATTAATTAATAATTTTCATAATTAAAACGTTTACAATTATAATTCCAACTTTTGCACAAGGCATGGTCTGGATTTCCCCCCTTCTTCTTGCCAGACTTTCCGCCAGCAGAGGGCGTAGATTTGTTCCTGGCGAGGACTAGCTGCGACTTTGGAGACGTCAGGGTTATCGAGGGCGATAGAGAGGTCGCCTTCTGGACGAGAATCGAGGAGCTGCTCAAAAGAGGCGAAGTTTGCGTGGTCAGCTTGAGATTCGGCTGCACATGATTTGATGATAGTTGAGCTTTCTTGATTGCCATTATAGAAGGATGGTCTATCACAGTCTTGTTAAGCAGTGGTCTTAAACTCTGTAAGTTGATCTGTAACATGGAAGTAGTTATGTTTGAATAACTCTATTATTAGTAATCAAGCAGAGGTTTTAGTAACTTTATTAAAAAGGTCTTTGGCTGAAGGAGATTAAAACCTAATTAAATTAAAAGATTATTAATTAAATCAGTATTATTCTTGATTCGAATCACATTCACAATCTGGAAATAGGCAATGCATCAATTCAGCCTTCAATAATGCTTATTAAGCATTTGTTATCAAAGCACAGACATTCAAATCTGAAATCTACCATTTCTGTCATCATAGACAAAGACCCAAATCAGTTATTTACCTTGATCAGAGCTTGAGACACCCCTTTGATGTCGCTGTTAGAATCCGAATGCTGAGAATTCTCGTTGCTAGAAGATGACGATGACAACTTGCCGTTCTTGTTTGTCACGAGGAACGGGGCAGAAGTCTGTAAGGTCCTCGTCAGAGAGTTCGCAAGGACCACGTGATGACGAGGCAAGACCTTCTGATTGAGAACACTCAGGGATATTTTTTGAGGCTCGCTTCTCGTGTCAATTTCCGACTTCGCCTCCTTCGCGAACGTCGCGACGGGCTCCAATCTCGGAGGCCGAGCGTCGTTTCCCTCGGAAGGGTCGGAGCTCTTGACGTTTTCAGAGTTGGACTCGTCCATGGCCGAGATCAGCGACATTATTTCAGAATCTATCCTCGCTATGTCGACGTAGGGCTTGCTTCGGAGTATGGAACTCATTCTTTCTGAATCTTCCACGAGCACGGACCGAGAGGCTTCGGTCGAAAATTTTGATTCGTTTTTGCTCGAACAGTTTTTGGTCGTCACCGAAGCTTTGGAATTTTTATTAAAAGCACCGTCGGAGCTGCTAGAATGTTTTCCCAAAGCATTGGAACGCCTTCCAGCATTTTTAGACGTGTGACATCTGGGAGACGCAACCGACTGAGACTTGGTAACCAGGTAGTCTCTCGGATTTTTGAACTGCTCGGGTTGGCTGTGTGAGTTTTGCCTAACTGTGTGGTCGTTTGTTTTTGATGGAGTCTTACTGTTGCTAACTTCTGTGTTGCTGTGCCTGATGGCTGAAGTGACACAATTGTCAAAGGGTAATCAGAAATCTCAGTAACTAATGAATTGTGCAATATATATTGTAAATAAATCAAAATATCAATGTTATGCTGATTCTTTGTGATGCTATAAAAATAAAATCTGATGTAAAATGTTAAGACATTTTTGTAAAGTATGCCTGACCAATGTGTTTTTTTAGGGCTTGTGGCTTGACAAGGAGTTTACATCGTTCACATATTGCAAGGAAAAACTCATCCTGTGCTGGACAAAGGCCATAAAGCATCATATCTGAAAATGTTTATAGGTGTTGAGCATGTAATGATGAAATCAGGACAACAAAGGTCCTTAAGCAATCAAATTGCTGTGGCATGCTTAAAAAACGAGCCTTCTTTTTTTAATTTCATTGAACTGGATTCTTGTTGAGTTTCTGTGTCTTCATTAGTTGCGCCAGTTGCTTCTGTTTAAAACAGATATTAAACCGTGGTCAAAACACAACAAAAAAGAAATATACAGATACAATCCAAGATCGATTGCTACGAACTCATTAACACAAGCAATTATAGTGCAGAAATTTAGATTAACAATTGACCCTCCCTTGATTTTTGATTGGCACATCGGCCTATTTGTAACTCATGTAATCGCAGCAAATATGTGGCAATAAAATTCAAACAATGTATCGATTTGTATGTCTTACTTTGTGAATCATAATCGTATAGATTTCCTGGCAGCGAATTCCAGGGCCGATCCGTAAACCCTTCCATTTTTTCATCTCCGAAAGCCGCCATTTTCGTGTTATCTGAATGTTCGCTTGAGACGATGAAAAGGAGGTTTTTACAATTTCACAGTTGTACTAAATTACTTACACTTTAAAATGAAATTTTGCCATTAAGTGGCAAAATGTTCTTCGCTGGCAACATTACAATGTTTTACGCTCTAAAAATTTTTATCTCTGTCACTTTTAGACCGCTTCTATGCAAACACGACCAGCAATGTACGCAGACGTAGACTACTTTTTCAACTTTATTTTTGCTCTTTTAGCATCGTTTACTCGCTTAATAATGCTAATGATATACGAAGTGCAGCCCAAACCGTACATGGACGAGATTTTTCATGTTCCTCAAGTCCAGGCTTATTGCAATTACTCATTTTCAACAGTAAGTTGAAGCTTCTGATTAAATTGTGCTTTTAATATAATCACTCTTCTATTTAGTGGGATCCGATGATAACGACTTTACCTGGCCTGTACCTGTTCAGTTTAGGGCTGCTAAAACCACTTGGACATGTGTTGAAATTGGATCTTTGTCAAACTTATTACCTTAGGATCATTAACGTTGGCTTCTGCATAGGAATTTTTTACATTTTATCAATGATTGTGACCAAAAAGCAAGACCCAAAGGTGAAGACTAAATTCATGCTGAAAAGGATCTACTGAGTCCCTTCCAGTTTTATATTGAACCTTTTTTTTATATATAGATGATTCAATGTAAACTACTAGTTTTCCAATTTATTTTTACATTGACGAGTAAATTTAATCGCTACCATTATTTTCAGACTCAGAATGCAAAGCTGGCAACTCTTTCTGGCTTGTCAATGTCTTTATTTCCCGTCCTTTATTTTTTTAACTTCCTGTACTACACTGACTTAGGCTCAACCTTCTTTGTACTGTTTGCCTATTTGCTGCATCTCCACAACTGTCACAAGTCATCTGCAGTCATTGGAGCTGTGTCAGTCTTGTTCAGGCAGACCAACATTGTTTGGGTGGTTTTCATGGGGTGGATGGCTGGCTACCCTGTTTTGGCTGGGAAGAAAGGGAATGCTTCCAACCAGATGATCAATTTCAAAGCTAACTTACAATTTGTCCTAAAACTAGCCTCAAATTTAAACTTCAAGCCTTTGGCCAATCTTGTCATCGAAGTTGTTGGAATCGTTTGGCCATATTTGGTTGTTGCAACAACTTTTGCATCATTCCTCGTCATCAACGGAGGAATTGTTCTCGGGGCGAAATCAGATCACGAAGCCGGGCTCCATCTCTGCCAGATTTTGTATTTTTCCTTGTTTTCTTTTGCATTCCTTCTTCCTGTGCTTCCAATTTGGAAAGTCTTAAGAGAATTTTACACTTTCTGCAAACAGAACATAAAAGCCACAATAATTTATCTTATCCTGATATTGTTGGTGATACACTACACCACTACTGCTCACAGGTATCTCATTTCAGATAACCGTCACTACACCTTTTACATCTGGAAAAACGTTTTTCAAAGGCATGTGTCCGTCCGCTATTTGCTCGCTCCATTTTATTTATTTTCTATATTTACTCTTTGGACTTCACTCGGATCAATTGGTCAATTATGGAAATTGGGGTTTTCAAGTTGTCTCTTAGTAGCATTGGTCCCATCTTCTCTGCTGGAGTTCAGATATTTCATAGTTCCATTCCTTTTTGTCAGACTGAATCTGGAATCACCTCCAGGGTTTGTCAGGATTTTGTTGGAAATACCTGCATACTTAGTAATCAACATCTTTACAATCTACATGTTCTTGTACAAGCCGTTCTCTTGGCCCGGTTCCGACGAGCTGCAAAGATTCATGTACTAAGTTCTCCTGAAGATGTGACTGTCTCGTAAAAGTGTTGTTATAAATGGAGATTGTTTGTAAATATTAAATGACATGCACTTCTGTCATAAAGATGACCATTGACTTTGAGAGCTAATGTCCTTGCATGGGTGTTCAGATCCATTAAAGGAATCGTGCGCCTGATGACAAGCCACATCTTTCTATGCACTTAGAGCAGCATGTTTTAAATCTCACCTTATTTGCTAATTGCAATTTCTTTAATGCAAAGCCAAAGAGGTTAAAACTTTTACGCTGCAATTCGACACGATTGGATGAACGGTTGCCCTCAGGGTCGCAAATACAACCCCGCGGAGTAGGATTCATAACCTGCCATTAGGGCTGATCAAATTTTTATTTTCGTTGTTGGAAATAAGCCATATAGCAAGTCTCGCTGCTATCCAGGGGAGGGGGATATTACTGTTTTCGGCCGATTTCGTCTAATATCGCATAGTCCCGTTGCTATGGAAGAGTAATATATCATGTTCATTCACCGAGCGGATAAGTACCCGCATCTTGCTTTATAGGACTTGCAAATGTCGCAATACGAACTGCAGGGCGTGAGGCAATGCCAGGCTTTACTTTGACGACTGGAAAATTGCCAATAAACTGCACTTTATATAGAAACCGAGTGATAAATATTGCTTCTGCGAGCAGACCGATTCATAAACGGCCGCTAACCATTCACGCCGTCCAATTTTAGACCGGGCGAGATTACGTGATGCAAGCAATAAACATGGCCTACTCGTAAATTAGCTGATCTAGAAACAAAGTGCGGGAGAAAAAGAATTAAAATAGTTTTATTTGATTCGGCTTTTTTAGGTATGACTCTGCTCGTAAAAATTTGCGACGATTTCTCGCGACATGCTTTTTTTTGCTTATATCGCAAGCAGAACGTTTAACAGAACTTTAGCGCTAGACAAAAAAAAACCCAGAACGAATTCCTTAAACGGCAAGTACAATCCAAACAATCTAAAATTGCATAAGGAAGAAAAAGAGAGAAAAATATCTGGAAAGTGAACTAATGCGAAACTATGACTTACGGCGGCCCGGCGCCAGTACGAATTCCCGGATCAGCAGAACAAACTGAAGACGAAATTATAGAAACATTCCGAGAGAAATAAACAATCGCAATCAATCTTAGACGATCAATCAATCAGTCAATCGATCAAAGAAATCTAATGAAATTCTCGTACGACTCATATCTCCTTTTCCAGGGGGGATCCCATCCGGAATGACGTTCGCATCACTACGGCTTACAACGAAGCATCCGTATCTAGGATGGTGGACATAAAACGGAGAACATAAAAACCTGGAACATAAAATATAAATTCTTATTAATTGGTCCGTCAATTGGCATTTCAGTTCGGTTCGTTTGGACCCTTCTTTGTGACAACACAAATGAAAAAGTAAATTTACTCTCTCCCTATCCCCAGAAAAATATTTCTTGCCTATTCTTTTGTTTGAAAGTGCATTAGTATCCAGAATTGTTCTTTCCTCCCACCTGTAATTTTCCACAAAGACACTCATAACTCTCTTTTCCTTCTTAGTAAGCAATTCTCTAGTCGGCCGTCGCTTTCATTTTGCAAATCCAATCGTCTGTCAAAGATGGGTGGCCGTGGGTGCGACCTGGTTTTCGATCAGAAAGTCCCCCAAATCTAGCGCCTCAACGCAGGCTACCGTCTGATAGCGCACCGGTAGAGAAGTTCTTTTGACAAAATGGCGACTGTCGAGAAGATTCAGTCTGGATTTCATGTCCGACTTGGCGCTTAGTCCGTGACTTTGAGGCCTCTTGGAGGTTGTGGAAACGAAGCTTTTCCGGGCCGTGTCATCGTCATCCGGTTCTCCATCTCCGGCGTCGCTTTCTTCTTCCTCGTCGTCTTGGCAACGGATGACGCTGACGGAAATGGTTTCGCCTCCACGGAGATTCTAGAAGAAACTTTGGAGGTTATGAAGAGGAATGGAAGTCATTTGTTGACGATTTTTTAAAGCTTTGAAAATGTTTTTTTTTTTCTACCAGAATTCATATAAATTGATAAAATGGCACTTTAATCTTGCTTGAAAATGGTGGATTTAATTTTAAATATTTTCTAGAAACTCTTCTGAATTCGAATCAATATGCTAACCGGAACGTTGATATTTTCGGCGAACGAGGAGGCCATATTGGATTCAGCTGAGTTCGGGGGATTGGGTGTTTCTATGGTGTAGTCCATGTTGCTTGAAAAGAATCTGTGAGTTTCCTGTGGGCATTCAAGTATTTATAAATATTAAAATGAATAACAATGAAGTTATTTATATAAATAATTATATTGACAAGTCATTAATATTATATTTGTTATAACGAAATTATACGAATACTTATAATTTCTTAACTAACAAATGAGCCTAAAATGTAGAGAACATTTGACTTACCATGAATTACCGTTAAACAAATTAATGCTATTAATATTTATAAGTTATAATAATAAAATAAAATATTTACTTCGTCTCTAATTCGCATTTTATCGATACATTATCTTAGAATTTAAATATGAATATCTTTATTTATTTCAATAAATTTGAAAACGCCAGGAAATTTGAAATTGGTTCTTGGAAAGCGAAAGCTGTTTTCTAAACTAGAGGGAAGTCTGGAAATGTTTGAACTCTGAAAATGATTAATAGAAAGTGAAAATGAAATCGTAACTAAGAACGAAGGTAAAAAGCATTTTGAAATTTTCGTTTTATAGGAGTAAACTGCTCACGAGGAATTTCACGATTTAATAATGTAAATATTTTATTATTTAGGAGAAAATAAAATATAAAATAAAATAATGTTAAAACAGCCGAAGTTAAAAAAATCCGAAAAGGGTGTCATGGGTAACGATATTTGAAAACGGTGCATGCTGGTGGTCTCGGCGGATCATCTTTCGCGATCTTTGGGAATTCCCACTAGAAACTGAAAATAAATTTCTCAAGCGGGTTGGGGAGGAGACAACAAAAGCAGGTGCTTCTATTGGCTGGAACCCACTTCTAAATATAGCTTTACTCTTTCACTGGCCATTGAGTCCATCTTATTGACATTCTTTTCTTCACGGCACAATTCGGATTCTTCGTTCTGCCCATCATCACTGTCCTCAGATATCCTACCGTCCTAGTTTTATACGTTTGGATATGTTAATTACATTTAGGTCACCTGACCAGCCGCCATCCAATGGGATGAGGCTTTTATAGGCCGTTGTTGGCTTGCGTATGTTGGAGATACAGTTGTAAACAAAACACATAAACAAGCACGCAGGGGAGTGCTGGTTTTACGGCAGATTTGTTTTTATATATAAGAAGATGCGCATCGTTTCTGCATTTTGTAACTTTAAGTTATATATGTATGTATGTTGACCTCTAAATCTTAAGGCTGATGATTACCACGACTATTTTTATCTTAACTAATCATCATCATCATTGGTGATTATATTAACATTTACAATTACCATCGTCTTCAAATCCAATCCTCATCATCACCGTTGTCATAATAGTAATAATAATAATTTAAAAAAATAGTAATAATAATAATCATCATCATCATCATAATAATAACAATCGTCATCATCATTAATAAAACCTCCATCATCACTATCACCGCCATCGTCGTCGTCGTCGTCATCACCGTCTTACCTCGAGGTGCTTCATGAGAACGGCCACCACCACGTTGACCAGAACGAACTGAGCCATTAGGACGAAGGCAACAAAGAAAACTGGCGCAACGAAAGCGCTGACGCAGCAGTTGCGTCTGCAGGAGTCGCTGGGGTCGCACTCGTCCCTCAACGTGTCCTGAGATAAGAGGAGCAGAAGAATTGTAGCTTTAAGATAAATTGGCTTTGTTTCTTTTCATTGTTAGTTTTTTTTTTTGAATCGTTAAGGGATTACGATTAGGCTTGGGGTTAGGTCTAGGGTTAGGGTTAGGTCTAAGGTTAGGGTTAGGAGTTAGGTCTAAGGTTAGGGTTAGGAGTTAGGTCTAAGGTTAGGGTTTTAAATTGGCTTTGTTTCTTTTCATTGTTAGTATTTTTTTGAATCGTTAAGGGATTACGATTAGGTTTAGGGTTAGGTCTAGGGTTAGGGTTAGGGTTAGGGGTTAGGTCTAAGGTTAGGGTTTTAAATGCTGAATTTTTATCAAATAAAATTTAATTATGCATAATAAAGAGATAAATTTGTTTTGCTCGACAGTTGTTATATTATCGTCCACAATAGCGATTATGGCCTGTTATTATGATTTAACGAGATATTAATAATACATCTTTTTTTTTTAAAGTGTAAATGACGATTGCTTTTAAGGAGTTCGTGACGTTATCGTCACAGTCGTAGTTGTGAACGTCATCGTCAAAGTCAAAGACCATGATATTGTGATCATCATCATCATCATCATCGTCATCATCAACACCGCTCACGTGACCTTCATGATCCCGTTCCAGTTGTCGCCAGTGGCAACCCTGAAGAGCGTCAGGAAGGCCATGCCGAAGTTTTTGAAGTGTGCGTGTTTACCAAGCCCCTCGCACGGATGGACATCCGAGCACTCTGGACAAATTATGATAAATTATGATAAATTATGACAAATTACGATAAATATAATCACGATGAAATTATGGAGACCGTGATGGCGATTATATTTTTATGTCATAATTATATTTTTAAATCGTCATTTTATTAATTAAATGTTTACAATAAGTCCTGTTAAATTATCGCGATTATTATTGAGAAGCGTTAAATAAATAACGTTAAAAGCATTTATTATTATTATTATTATTAACCTAATTAGTAATGATTCATTATTATATAAATTGAGTTTAAATTATAAATTGATTATTATGATAATAAAGTGATAATTATTAAAATACACATAGTAGATAATTATTAATAATAATCCAAAATTGCATAACATGGCATTAAACATTAAACTATTATATTCATTATTATTATTATTATTATTATTATTATTATCATTAAAATCACCATCGTTGTCTCCACCAATTTTACCATCTGCAACCAATTCGCACACCCTTACCCACTCTGCCGAACAGCTCCACACCCAGGGCTGCGAAGATGAAGAAGAGGAGGAAGAAGAGGAGACCCAGGTTGCCGACCTCGGGCAAGGCTTGCATGACGGTATCCAATAAGGCTCTCACTGATTTTGCCATCTTCAGTAGCTTCAAGACTGCAATCAGATTTAATTGGCCGTCATGTTGGCGTCATTAAGTCACGATCGCAAGGAATTTGGAAAAATTCATGGCGCGTAAATAAAACAAAAATATAATAATATGAGGACTTTTTAAGATAAATATTTTATTTTTGATAAAATTCGATAAAATCTGATAAAAGCACACTGCTAATGAGAATGATAATCGGTTGAAAACAGTCACAGGTGTCAGTCTCGGCATTATTATGTCATAATTTATATAAATATTTATTATTGTCGAATTAATTATCACTTTTATCATCACTTTAAAGGCTTAAAAAATATATTATAATAATTATCAGATTATAATAATGACATCTGATACTGAATGAGATCAATTTTAAGATTTTGACGACGACGATGACGACGACGACGATGATGACGACGACGATGATGATGAGTATCGTTTTTAATTAAATTTATGAAACTTTCGGAAAATTGGAAAATGATCCAAGTTCCAAGAGTGTCACGTGCTAATAATAACTCGATTTTATGAGATGATAATGATGACGACGATTACGGTGAGGATGATGATGATGATGATGATAATGATGATGATGACGATTACGGTGAGGATGGTGGTGATGATGATGATTGTGTGAAGTGTAGGAGCAGCTAGGAATGAAAACAAATGGGGAGATTTAATAAAAATAGGAATAGGAAATATTTGTATCAATTAACTGATGTAATTATGTACTAATTATGCGAACATTAATATTAATATCGCAAAAATAGCAACACAAAACCTCTGGCTATCCTCAGTACTCTCATGACCCTGATGATGGTGGGGTTAATCCTTATCAGGCCGGACTTGACCTCTTCCAGGGCGATGCCAACCAGACTCAAGGTCACTATCAGCACGTCCAATTGGTTCCACCTGTGTGGGGATAGAGCTCGTTGACCGAATTAATCGACCAATTAGACTAATTAGGCTAATTAGGTCGGCCAAGTAACACGGATCAGTTTTAATCTAATCTTATGTTGAGAGATTATAACGATTTTAAAATGACTTTAAAATTCTATTCTTGATTATTTAAAGGAGTAATCCAAAATAATTTTATTACAAAAATAAAAATTATTATTAGATAAAGCTGGAGTAGTTTCACATAATCGTGCCTAGTCAATAACAAAACTTTCTGGAATTGGGAAATGCCGTAAATTTACGGATTGGGGCGCTCATCTAACCTCTGATCTATAAACTTTGAACTCACCCGTCGACCAGATATCTCACCAAACCTAGAGATATCATTCGTGCCAAGGCCTCTAAGATGAAAATCGAGGTGAAGAAGAAATTTAGAACCTTTAAGGCAAATTGAAGTTCCTGAAATTATTTATAAAATCATTAATATGTATGATCCATAATAAATAATAATTAATATTTAATTATTATTATTATTTAATATTAATAATAATTATTTAATAATAAAGTCGAGATCTTCACTTTAGTTTTCGCCTAGGATAATCATACGTCCCAACGTCATTCACGCCCATAACATGTTTTTGCCAATCATAAGACTCTCCAAAACTGAAAGGAAAAAGGCTACGGTGGGCTACCTTACAAGCCCCTTCTTGCCCCTTCCTTATAAAGCCACCCATCATCCGCCCAGCCACCCACTCCCTGATGAGCTTACCTTTGGCATCATGTGGTATTCCAGTGCCATGGTGATGACGTTGAGTCCAATTATGCCGGCAATGGAAAGGTCGAAGTACTTACTGCAGGTGATTGTGTTGATCATGAGCCGCCATTTTGAATATTCCAGCCAATATGGAGTCTCTAGGAGCTCTGATATTAGGAGTGTTGTATAAAAAATAATAAGCACAGCCTTCGGCAATAAATTTTTTGGATTATCTGATATATTGAAAAAATGAATTAATTAATTAAGCAGGTATTTTAAATTTAAAAAAATGTTTTAGAAGCTCTCGATGGTACAAAAAAGTACTTTTATAACTTTATACATATATATATATATATAGCTTCCAGTCTATACCATACATCTTACTTTTAAACTTGTCTTGCTTCTTCTTAGTCTGCACTTGATCCCTGGCCATCCTGTCCTCCATCTCCTGATTCTCCTGGCACTTGTGAAAGTTTTCCACAACCACGCCAACGAACATGTTCAGGACGAAGAAGCCGACCAGTAGCAGAAATGAGATGAAGTAAACGAGTCTCCATTCGTTGTAATTGATGCGAGGCTACCAGGGTTAGGGTTAGGGTTAGCTTTGGGTTAGGGCTAAGGTTAGGTTTAGGGTAATGTTGGGGTTCTGTGATTGTTGTACATTAATCATTTGAAGTCATTTTCTGTAGATATTTATGGAAAAAATATTTGTAGTGTATTTTTTTTCCAGAAATTATTTTGAATTGATACGACAAAAAGCCGGGCAAAAAAGATAGCAATAATAATAATTACTAGTAGATTATTAATAATAAATAAACCAGGTCATCTTATTGACAAATTAAAGGTAATGACGTCAATCAAACCTGTTGGTTAACGCCCACCGCGTCCAATCCGTTGTACATGATGTTCACCCATCCGTCCTTGGAAGCCAAGACAAATAGCGCCATCAAAGCCTGGAAAAAAAGAAATATGAAAACTGACAAGTGGAAAGAATTGATTCCGGAAGTCCGACTCAAAAATAGGCACGGATTGCTTGCGGGATTGAAGATGACAGCTGATAGTTCGATCGGTCCCCGCCAGCGATGCTCGCATTTCCCGCAAAATTAGTTATTGTAAATTATAAAATTAATTGTAAATAATAACAATAATTTATCATTATTATAATTTATTACTATTGTTATTATATTTATTATTTTAGTGGTAGTGGTTACCTCAATATTAACAGCAATATTATTCCGATAGATATAATTCTCTCTTAATGAATGTTTTAAGTTTATTAATAAAATATTTAATTTATGGAAAATATTTGACCAATATATCTCAGAAATTGTAACTTTAAAGAAATATATATTCATAACATGGCCGCTGACCTGACCCAGATTGTCGAAGTTGTACTTCCGATTGACCCACTTATAATCTTGACCCTTGTTCTGACAGTCTGTCCTGTTGAATACGTCACTGATGTCCGGCCCTTCGCAGTGGAAGAATGTTCCTTTGAACAGCTGCGTGAAGTTATTATTTTTATTAATAAAAATTGAAAATTTTATTTTGTATATATTGAAATAATAATAATAATGGTGATAATAATAATAATAATAATATTTTTATCATTGTATTAAATTAGTGTTTTTGTTAACTTTCTATCATTCCTGTAACTAGAACAAATAAAATAATCATCATCGTCATCATCATCATCGTCGTCGTCGTCCTCGTCTCTACGGCAGACGGAGAATGTGCTAAAGAAAAAAGGTGTCTCACTCCACTAAAAACGACGTTTGCCTCTGAGCGAACCTTCAGTTATTACATGGAAAACGATTCTCGCAGAAAACGAAATCATGGACAATTCAGGATAAGGCCGGCATCCGTAGGGGGGTGTAAACCCTTTTTACGGGCTACAAAAGCGCCGTTACGATGACGGAATGGCAACGCTGGAAACGGGGACTCATTTTTGGACCCGTAGGGTAGTTATAAAGGAGCGTACAGGGGTATAGGATAGTTCTTGTCTCTGTTTGCTTGGCAGGGCAGACTTTATGATGCTCTGTTAACGTTTACAGAAGAATGAATTCTCAAAATATTGAGCACAAAATATGATGTCAATAGCTCTTTTAAGTGCGATTTTTTATAACTTTCCGTCATAATTTTTCTATAGATATTTTTTTTCATGTATTGTTGGTGTTCTAAGAGTATCTTTTTTCTGTATACTAATTTATTATAAAAACAAATACAATAATTAATAATAATAATAATAATAATAATAATGATAATAATAATAATAATAATAATAATAATAATAATAATAATAATAATAATAATAATAATAAACCTGGACTCCAAGGATGCCGAAGATGATGAAGAACGTGCAGCAGATGAGAACAATATTACCAATCGGTCTCAGCGAGGATAGCAGGGTTTGAACCACCAACTTCAGTCCTGGTGCTTGACTGATTACCCTGTGGACGAAAAGGGAGAATAAATTTTGAGAATTTTAATTTCTTAAAAGTATTTCCAAGGGTCTCCAGAGGGTGGTAAATTAATTTTACGTTGATGAATAAATTTATGGACGTAGCGAGACACGTTTTTCGTGAGTTTTTATTTTTAATCTTTTTTTTTTATTTTGAAATCCTCAGTCCATAGACCCGCGAGATTTTTAGACACCATTTTAGATCTGCGGCATGGAAATGTCTAAAATATTTACTTAAAATATTTGTAAATCTTTTAGCGGGTACCATATAAATACAATATAATAACAATATAATTATTGGGTACTTAGCTTCAGTGATAACATAATTTTAAATATATTATTTTTAAAATAAAATATTCAATTTGTTTGTAAAAAAATATTGGTTAGCATTAAAACCTGAGTGGTCTAAGCGTCCTCAGTATCCTGAATACTCTGAGTATTGCAAAGATACGCGATCCGTGAGTAGCCACCAGAGAGATGATGATGTCGATGAGAGAGATACACACCAAGGTTCCATCCATGACATTCCAGCCACTATTCAAGTAAGCGTGCTTGCCAAATATCAGACCTCTTGCCATGACCTAAGGGTTGATGTTATTGGTAAAGAAACAGGTTTGAGGATGTTGTTATAGAAGTATTTGAGTTGAAAAGTTTGTTGTAGTTGTTTGGCTCTCGCTGGTTGTCGTCTTGTTGAAAGATTTCTTTGTTTAATAATGTTCGGGTTGCTATTGATGTTATTACGATTTAAAAAATTATTTTTATTATTATTATTTGTTATTATCTTAATTAATGTATTGCAGACGACTAAGCATTGTTTTGGTTTTTTTTCTAAAATCCATTTAATACTTTCAGGTTAAAAACACCATTGTTTATTGCAGCGATGAACCTTTAAATTGTCTTAGAAAGTAATTCAAGTGTCATAACTATTTGAGTTTGGAAAATATTTGTTTGGCCTAATAAAGATCGTAGTTTTTATTATAAAGTAAATTTATCTTTATTCAGGATCGTGTTCATTCCTTGAAATTTGTGTAAGTAATATACTTTACATATTATAATTAATTTTAATAAACTTTAAACCACAATAAATAGACTAGAACAATTACTCGACATGATTATTGACTAATAAATAACAGTCGTCTTCACAGATTCGGAATAGCAACAAGAGATCATCATCGAAACCAATGTCACCCTTACAGCCAAACGACCAGCATTTCCTTTCTGCTTACCTTGAGAATCATCTCAGTGGCAAAGATGATGGTGAAAATATAATTGGTGACCGTCAGGAAGTGCCTTTCCTGGAAGATTAGAGTTATTGCCATCACCACCATCATCAGATTTCACAATCTCTCAATAATTAGTTCTTAGAATTTTCGATTCATAAACGACCGACTTTGTAAACCATTCAGTCTTTCTGAGCTTTCCAATGTTTAGACTCATTAGAACATCTCCATTTCTTAGAACTCCACGAACTAGTTAGGGCATGTAACTAAACAAGTCCTAGATTAATCGTTAGACGTCTTACTAGGCAATGGTTGGGTATGTCTGGCCTTTCCATGGCTAAAGTGACGCAATTCAGGGCGATGAAGAATAGAATCGAGTAGTCGAACCAGTGCCTGCTGACCAGGGTGATGCAGAATCTTCTGATTCTGAATGGTCAGAAATAAAAAATAATGTTGCGCTACATAAAGGACACATACATTTCATTTTTCAAATTTGACAGCGTTTTTACTTCTGTATGACTGAGTAGAGGTTATTAATAATTCTACAGTGATGCTTAATAAAATATGATCATTATTTATGATTTATACGTCATAATCATAAAATAATATAATAACGCATTATCAACAAAATTATGGCTGACCGGTTTGTTGGGGAGACTAGATAGAAGGTATATTCTCTCCTCTTCTTGCAGCACCCCCGCGGCTCAGGACACCACCAACAGTTGCAGAGCTGACGATGAAAATAATTTTACAAGATTAATTATACTATAGTATGTAAACCAGCCATAATTCCACCGGTCCCTTGCATTTCTATTACTCATTGAAGATGTAATCTCTGTATCATTGAAAACATTGAGGTATCCTTGGCTTGACTTACGTCACCGTCGTCATCGTCAAGCAGGCCAGGCTGGAGAAGTTCTTGAAGTATGACGTCATCTTCGTCCTCCCCTTCGTCGATGTGTTTATCCGAACGCCTGGATAAGGAATTTCCGACTTTGAGGTCGCTTTCTCCGACTCCGGTCTTGAAATTGTGCCAAATCGTGCTGCTCCAACCGAACAGCGCAGGATGGGGTGGAGATTTGTCCCCCAGTTCAAAGCTGAGGTTGACCCTCGAGGGTGACTTGAAAGTAGATTCTTTAAGGTGTCCCTGGATCGAGTCCACGACGCCTACGCTGTGGTGGCGCGGAAACTTGAACGGGTGGACCCGGAGACCGGACTGGTAGTCACCATTCCTACCGTGACCCGTGAACTCCATAGGGAAGAGCTGGTGATGGTGATGGGGAGAGAGACTCAGATGGCACTGTAGGCGCTGGTGGTGATGATGCGGTTGATCGAGGTGGTTGTGATGTTGGACCGGAAGTAACGGTCTCAGGGACAGGGTAGTCGGCGGTAAGGCCTCCCTAGGTGGCGTCAGGGATTCGCCAGAATTTTGCGGCTTTGACGTCTTGTGTGAAGGAGATGCAGGAAGACTAAAAACGCATTTGAGATCGGCTTTGACTTCTCTTCCGCGAATGTTTGTTAAACTGTTCGTAGCGCCATGAGGCAAGCTCGGGACTCCTAAAGTGAATCGAAAGCTTTTTTCCTCTGCTGCGCCTAACTTGGGCATCGTCCTCGATGGCGAGTTATCCCATTGATCGGATGTAGCTGCACTGGGGGTGTCGGCATTTGTGATGGACACGAAAGGTAGGTTTAACCGGGCCTGATGTGTCTTAGCCGGTACAGATTCGTTGAAGACTTCCACTGCCTGCTGCTCTTTGTCTTGCTTTCTCCTCCTGTCTGGCAGGATCTGATTGATTCTGTTGATTACGGCTTTGCCGATCTTGTTCTCGGTGCATTTGTCCGACGCGGTTGCGTTGACGTTGGCGTTTCTCAGCTCGCTTTTGCTACGACTTCTTTCTTCAGCCTTGAATTAAGAATTTTTTTTTGTAATCAAAGGTTAGGTGCATGGAGATTCATTTTAGCGCAACACAAACAACTTCTTATTGTTTCTGTTTCTAACAAGTTCGCACCAACTCCACTAGAGACGCAGCCAATAAGCATCCAGATATTAGAAATAACTAAATGAACCAACTAAATGCCTCTGATTTGCTGCAACATGCACGGCATGAATGAACATGAATTTAAAATACCTCTGAGGCAAAGCCTTCAACGAGAATGGCCACCAGCAGATTGAAGAGAACGTAGTTTCCAAAGGTCATCAGAAAGATAAAGTAGAGGGCAGCCAAGGACGAAGTCTTGGCCATTCCAGTGTACAGCACTTCATTCCAGTCTTCCTGGGTTAAAATCTGAATAGGAACGGTTCCCAAAGTGAATTTAGTGCCGGCAATTGTTTACTGCCTGGAAAATAATGGCCCAACTCTGAGACCAAATGGAGGATTTAGGAGGGGTTTGGGGAAAGTGCCCTTCCCGCGATTTTTGTTACCAATGGTTGCCTCGAATGAAATAAGATAGATTTGTCCCATTTATATGTTAAGCGCTTCTAAACTTAAGGATTTTTTAAATAAATTTTTTATAAATCATTTTAATTTATTGATAATTTTAGCCCCTAATTCTTTTTTATTTCATTTGAAAAGAATTATAAATATTCTAACATTATGCAAGCGTGATAACTGTAATATCTATTTTTCTATCGTTGTCATCGTTATTATTATCATTATTATTATTATTGTTGTTATTATTATTGTTATTGTTATTTGCTATCATTATTGTTGTTGTTATTAAACATCACCTGAAAGACGGTGATGGTCGCCCACAGCAAAGAATCGAAATTCTTCCTCCAGCATTGTTTCTTTCCAGTTACTTTGTTCTCTTCGCAGAATTTGCATCCAAACAAGTTCATGCCGAGGATACTGTAGAGTGCATTTATTGATGAGTTGCTTTATATTATTATTATTTTTTGTGTTTTTAATTATTAATCAAGATTGATTGATTGATTGATTGATTGATTGATTGATTGATTGATTGATTGATTGATTGATTGATTGATTGATTGATTGATTGATTGATTGATTGATTGATTGATTGTTTGATTGATTGATTGTCGATTGATTGATTGCGATTTTAAATGGCTTAAAGTATTTTGATATTCGATAAATTATTAGTTTATTAAGTAATTTCAAATATATTTAATATAATTTAATTATAACTCTTTTCACATTTCAAATTCAAAGGCACACGTCCACAAAACAATAACACGTGGTGCCCTAAAAGCAAGTGAGCATTAGGGTAGCACTCAACAAGTAAAACGCCAATCAATCTCCATCCTGTCACTGGCTGTCAGAATATAAGTGAGATTCTAGAAGCACGAACCTGAAGATGAATATGAAGAGAACCAGAAGGGCAAAGAAGGTGGCCACGTTGTCCATGGTCTTGAGCATGACTAGGAGTTGATACCTCAGGGCTGGAAGGAACCTGACTATCTTCAAAATCCTGAGGAGTCTGAACGTCCTCAACACTGACAGTCCACCATCACCACCTTGGATTAGTTCCACTAGACTGGATAAGAAAGTTTGCATGAACGATTGGGTTTTGTCATTTGAGATGATAATGTAATATTTTTCCAACTTCAAAAAAACTTGCGGTTATTAAATTTTGGTCATTTTAAATCCAAGCAACGAAAAAAAAGAAAACATAGCATTTCAGATTCTTCAGCAAATTTGCATCTCATATTTCAAAAAAAAAAAAAATTGAACAAAAAATAGACGAAATTATTTCTTTTTAATTCTTAAAACATAGCAGATTTCCAACTAAATTAACTCAACAGCAGCAGCAGATGGACGACCAAACCTAATCATAAATATTTCTAAACCCTAGTCCTAACCTAAAGTTAACATAAAACCATCTAACCTTAAACCTATATCCAACCCTAACCCCAACCCTAACATAACACTAATGTAACTCCAACCCTAAGCACAACCCTAGTTCATCCCTGGCACTAGCATAACCCTAACGACAAAACAAATGCAAGCTAATAAATACCCAGACAGACTACTATCATCATCATCTGCACCTCTTACCTCAGTACGACTATGACCCCGTCAAACAGGTTGAAGCTGACCCTTATGTAGCCCAAGAGTCCTTCGGCCACAATTTTCAGAAACATTTCGACCGTGAACAGAGCCGTGAAGAAATAGTTGCTGTACTCAACGATGCTGGTCAGAACATCGGGCTATAGAGAAAGATGACGATGACGACGACGACGATGGATTTTCAAATAAATTAAAATCATTTATTGACAATTTGTATATTTGTAGACTGCATTGACTGTCCTCATCGTGACCATTTGATCATCAACTGATTTTATTTTAGCATAGCATAGTCATCATCGTCGTCATCATCATCAGCACCACCACCATAACCGTCATCGTCATCATAACCACCTGGTTGTGAAACTCCACGCCCATGCTGACGGTATTCACCAAGATGGCGACCAAAATACCCCTCTGGAAAAAGTTGCTGTCCACCAGTCTTTTCACCTGCTGCCTGATCTTGCTAAACGTGCCTGGGGTTCCAAATTATTTTTAATGTCATAATTACTGTTGTCGATGTCATCATCATCGTCATCGTTGTCGTCATTATTATTATTATTATTATTATTATTATTATTTTTGTTATTATTATTATTATTGTGGATTTTCTAATTTGAACATTTACCTCGGCGTCGAAATAATTTTATTCTCAATTAATTGAACATAAAATCGCCGCCTCCATGACCACCACCACCACCAACAACAACAACAACAGCAACAACAACAAAACATCAACAATAACAACGTCTTCTTCTACAGCGACGTCAACATCAGATGCCAACGTTTCCAATGACAACCAGCAACCAGCGACCTAAAATCGCTCGCAGCAAAGAACTCATAAACAAAGAACTAGAAAGCAAACAGTATGTCGTCGTCACGTGACTAGATATTCTTAGCAATTGTTTCAGGTGAAGGATGAACTGTGAATCCCTTCAACTGACTATTTACTAGAAATTCAATTGAACGTTAAATTATTTTCTTAAATTAAAATATTAACAATATTTTAAGATAATATTATAATTAAAAAAAAAACGCCGCATTTTTCATCCATAAAACACCAACAACGACTACAATAACAAGAAATTAGCGAAGAAATCGTGACGAACATAAACATAAATATCATAAAATTAACTGGAAAAGTCTTTTGAAAGTTTTTATTTTTTTTACATTTCCACCATTTTGGGCGAGATTTAGAGAATCGCGTGTCTTTGCACGTGTAGGTGTTGAGCGAAATTAGGAAAACTTGGCCAGAGGGAGCTTTAGGGTTAAGTTTACGAGAGCGTGGTTATGCAATAGACATTGCAATTTCGTCGTTTATTTGACTAAGTGTCGCATTCTCTGCTTATTGTTGTTTGTAATAATAATAATAATGATAATAATAATAATAATAATAATAATAATAATAATAATAATAATAATAATAATAATAATAATAATAATAATAATAATAATAATAATAATAGTAATAAATAATATTAATATCGCTTTCCATCCACAAGGAAACTATGAATATTTATTCTTCATACATGAGTAGTTCTTTGATTTTCATGTTTTTCTGTGATGGGACATTTTCCGTCTTTATTATTATTATTATTATTATTATTATTATTATTATTATTATTATTAATTTATGTTATTTTTGTTATTATCATTATTATTGATTCTTGTTCGGACTTCTGAGAGCAGACAGGACCCTCATGTCATCGCCAGATTAAGATGTCTTAGCATCTTAATCTCTCTCGATCCACGAGCAATTATTATTATTATTATTATTATTATTATTATTATTATTATTATTATTATTATTATTATTATTATTATTATTATTATTATTATTGTTATTACGAAATTATCATTATCAGCATTATTTTAACCGTCAAAAATCTTACTTGGTTTTTTAAAGCTGATGGCTTCGTCAAAGTCATCTTCTTCGCCATCGTCGTCGTCTTCTCCCTCATCATCGTCATTTCCGCTTTTGACGGCAGCGGCTGGACAATTTGTTTTTGTTTTGTTTTGTTTTTATTAAATCAACAAATTACAATTAAATAAACAAATTGCGTTTTTTAAATAATGAAATGATAATAACAATAATAGAGAGATAATAATAATATTATTATCACCATAATTATAAACACGGTCAGCATCACAAGATATTGACTTAAAAGTCCTAGATTTTATTGACTGGAGTGGATAGAAAGATGGGTAGTCAATGATGCTTAGGGAGTAAGTGAGTGATTGAGTGAGTGGGTGGGTGAATGAGTGAGTGAAAGTATGGATGGATGGATGGATGGATGGATGGATGGATGGATGGATGGATGGATGGATGGATGGATGGATGGATGGATGGATGGATGGATGAATGGATGGTTGATTGGTTGGTTAGTAATAGCAATAATATTAACAATTGCAATAAATAAGATGGAACGTTAAACCAATTGCTGTGACGGGGACGGATGATAATGATGACGACGACGACGATGATGATGATGTCACAGATAATTATTATAACTGCATTTACTTACACATCAGAGTTGTTAATTATTTCATAAGTAAATTATAATAAAAACATCGGAATAATTTAATTAAATTCCTACTGAAAGCCCAACTCATCCTTTGAAATAATTTCAGCGGGAAATGAATTTTTAATCCCAAGATGATTCAGACGTTGTCCATGGAGTTCACTGGGACGTTAAATCAACTGCTCTGACGACGACGACGACGACGACGATGGCTGATGATGACGACGACGACGACGATGGCTGATGATGACGACGACGACGAGGATGGCTGATGATGACGACGACGACGACGATGGCTGATGATGACGACGACGACGACGACGATGAATATTAATTAAAAATTAAAGAAATAATGGAGAATGCTCAGATGATCATACATCATCAGACGCTTCTCACTTTCCAAAGTGATTTATCGAATCAGACACTTTTTTTTGGCTCCTTTGAATCAAAAAAGCGAAAAAAATGCTGGAAAAGAAAACGAAAATCGATGGATGATATCCATTCAATTCCTTAGGATTTCATTGGAAAGTCACGTCCAAAAGAAATACGGATGGACGGATTGAGGGATGAATGGACAACTGATGAGTCATAAATGAATAATATAATAATAATCATAATCATAATTTAGTATTTCAATAAAAGATATATACAATATAATTTTAGTAAGATATTTTGTAAACACATAACATTTATAATTTATTTCAATGTAATATATATATATATTTAATATGATTATTACAATTGTTAATGTCATTACAACTATTATTAATGTTATCATTTTTATTATTGCGAAATTCATATAAAATTGTGACATTAAAAATTGTTGCACCCAACACTCGTCACCGAGCATTTCGCTCCCGAAAAACGTGGCGCAACATAAATTAGGCAGTTGACAAATGCTCCTGTTGTGTTCCATGAATTATTTATTTATTTAAAAATAAAATAAATAAAAGTCCCCTTAATATTCTAGTGAGGCAGGAATTTTAGGAAATTTTCAAGAAATTAACGAAAAAAAAAATTTATTTTTCTGAAAATGTCAAAACTAATAAAAACCATTATTTGCATTTGAATAATTATTAGCATAATCATCATCATCATCATCATCATTGCCTCCTAGCTCAGCATAATTATCATGAGATCAGATTAAAAGTCTGATTGACAGTTGCTTGAATCAATCAACCAACCAACCTTGGCTTGTGAGCGACACATCGCCAGCCCTCTGTTGACATCCCAGCGATTCTCTGCCCTGCTGCGCCCTTGAACTTCCAAAGGTTGTTTGGTGGAGAGCCATCGAACTGAAACATGGCGTCTGCTGGCGACTGCAGTCGTTGACGCCAGCGTCTCCAGGCGACGTCTGGTCGTGTAACGGTAGAAATTTTTCGACGATTTTGCTTCTCGATTGAAACCGTAAATCTCCGACAGACGAAGATATCGTTGGTGCCAAGTAAATTGTTGGCGCTAGATGCTTTTGCGCTAAAGAACCGTTCCTATTGGCTGCCGAATTTGCCAAAGGCAGAGGAGAATCCTTTGAGAACGCCTGAGAGTTTATTTTTGTCGGTAAATTCACGGGGGGTACTATAGAGGGACTGCCCAGGGTTGGCCTTAGGAGGGATGCGTCCACCCTACTGTCCCTGGGGAATACCCGATTGAAACGACTGGGAGAGTTTGAACTTTGACCGAGGGCAGATTTTGAACCGCGGTCGATAGATGGGGCAGAGGATCGTCTCTGGAATGAGTAGGAAACTCTGAGATGGAGTCGATCTTCGTTCTTTAGTCGACCGTCAGTATGGTTTGGCTGCGTAGAGTTGAAGATGAACTTTGACCTCTTCGGTGAATTACAACCGGGTAAACAAATGGGGAACTTAGAATAAGCAGGGGGTGGCTCAAAATGGGGATTAGAATCTCTCTTCCCCATTACGGGTTTAGACACGTCAGAGCAACTCGTCCATTGAACTTTCGAATCATTCGTTTCTTGGACATCGAGTGGTTTCGGAGACTCCGAGTTCAAAACCTCGCGAAGGCTGCTTAGACTTTCCAAGGACATTCCTTGAAGAGTGGCGAGACTGGAGGAGAAGCAGTTCGCATCTAGCTCGGAATTTTCCGGGCTCGCCTTTGGCGCCAGACTAGTCTCGAGAGCATACGACTTGTCTCGTCTGGACGGCGGAGTTGACCCATCAAAGTCTTCGGGATAGCTGAAGTTTGAACGCCTCTTCTTGTACAGCTGGAAGTTGTACCTAGGAAAGGTCATCTTGAAGGACGTTGGCGTCGGCATTTGATTGCTGAATCCGGGCGGTCGGCCTGTGGTTGATGGCGATCGAAGGTTTTCAGGAGGAGTGTGGGTCTTTGTTGAAGGGGAGTCCACGAATAGGACTGGATTTTCCATCTGTTAGGAGTAATGATGATGATGTTGATGCTGATAATGATGTGAGAGTGCTGGTGATGATGAAACGTTGACTGGATGGCTATTGGATGGATAATACGAGAGTAACAATATTTTAAATTATGATAATATACTTAAATTAATTAATTATAAAATACATTAATTAATTTTTTCGAAATGAAGAAATTCAATTGGTTAGATTATGATTATTTGACCAACGATTTACTAAAAACACAATTTTATAAATAAATTTTGAGTGGCTATAACTACTAGTAAAGTACCACGTTGAAGCACATAATAATATTATTATTAATAAAAAAACTAATCCTGTTTTAAAATTGTAATAATAATAATAACTTCAATTACCACCTCGTGATGTAAGTTTTCTTCCCGGCAAAGTTTATCATTTTGAGTCGCTCGTAAACTTTTCGATTCCTCATTCGCCAATAGAGGTGAACAAGACTGATTCTCATTGGCCGGGTCGTTCTTTTCTCGAATCTTCCTCTTCTTCTTATAGGCTGATGATTCACGGCCCTTGCTCTGATTGGCCGAAGGATTGTTCAAATTACCTCCTTTGCTGCCCTTAGACTTATTGGATCGTTCGGCTTGATGTTTGTTCCAGGCTGCCAGGGCCCTTCTGAAAAGTCGTCTCAGGAATCTCTCAACGTATCTGTGGATTAATTGCCATTTATTAACTGTTTTGTTATTATATTATATTATATTATATTATATTATATTATATTATATTATATTATATTATATTATATTATATTATATTATATTATATTATATTATATTATATTATATTATATTATATTATATTATATTATATTATATTATATTATATTATATTATATTATATTATATTATATTATATTATATTATATTATATTATATTATATTATATTATATTATATTATATTATATTATATTATATTATATTATATTACATCACATCATACAAAAGTCTCTTAATGTAATACTTGAGCAGTTCGTGATAGCAGCTGCCGGGCTCTCCCAGACTGACCAGGGAGCTGGAAGACTGGAACCTCCTTCTTTCCAGGAGCATCCTCTCCGTCTCTCTCTTCTTCGTTTCGGAGAATTGGGTTGCTATGACGACCAGACACAGGTTGATCATGAAGAAGGCTCCTATCTGAAATAGGGAGCGACAGATGGACGGATTGATGGATGATTGATAATAGATGGATGGTTGGTTGAATGAATGAATCTGCGCGGGTAGGTGAGCAGATGAAAAAAAATTAAATTAATGAATACAGTCGCTGTTATTATGATATTTACAGGCTTAATAAAATAATAAAAATAATTATTATAATAATATTATTATTATTAATAATAATTATTATTATTATCGATTTCTCACCACTATTAAAAGGACAAAGTATATCCAGTCCCAGAAGCTATGGGTGTCCTGTACGTAGTACATGATCTCCACCCAACCCTCCAAGCTTATGACCTGGAAGAATGCAATCATCATCAAGTTCATCACCATCTTCGTTATCACCATCGTCATCATCACCTGGAAAATGGCCACCCAAGCGAAACCGATGTTGTCGAAGGAGATGGCACCTTGGAATGGATTGTCACCGACAGGTAAGCACCGGTAATACTGGTTCCAGTTCACACATCCATGCTCGTGCGTGTATTCCGGATCCGATAGAGGCGGTAATGATGATGATGATGATGGTGGTGGTGGTGATGATGACGACGATGATGACGGCTGTGCAGTCGTCTGAGATTGGGACGCGCTTGAGGACGACGACGACGATGATGACGAGGTCAGGCGGTTCGAACTTGTTACGAAATTATTCTGCTGCTGATGATGATGACGAAGATGCTGATGATGATGGCGGTCGTACTCCTGATAATGATGGTGGAAGTCGATCGCCACAAACGATGACGACGATGACGACCGGTAGCGATAATGTCTGTTCGGCCGGGCCTGGAGGTAGCACTTTTGACCCTCAAGTTCAAAGTTCGGAAGGGCAGAACACTTGGTCATGCCCCCGTCCTCTGGGAGACTGCAGATATAGTCCTTGTCGTTGTCCGGGTTCATATAGATTTCGGACAAGTTGAAACTGTTGGATGGATGGGTGGTTGGTTGGATGGTTGGTTGGATGGTTGGTTGGATGGTTGGTACAGTTGTAATCGCAGTCATGGTTACGATTATTGTTCATTTATGTAGCGCCCCGTGCGTTTTAGCGTTTGATGCGCGTCTTTTTGTTAACACGATTTATGTAGCTATTGCTTTCATGGTCGCTTGCGTTAGGTTAGGTTGGGATAAAGGCATATTGTGATTGTTGATGCTGTTAACAATTGATTTTTATTATCCTTACGTTTTGATTTAATATAATTATGAGTTAATCTAACAATTAATTAAATTAAAATGCAATTTAAAGACGTTTAATTTTATTTCTTAATATTCATCTATTTATCTGTCTGTTTAGATATTTTTAATCACTTTATTATTGCTTTCGTCGTTGTAATTGCAGACGATAATAGAAAGCCCGGGCTTTTATGTCCCTCCATTTCGACGTTGTTGAGCAAATGGAATAGTGCCGAGTGCTATTACAAGGCTTTCACGTGGGAGACTCATCTAAATCCACTCCTCACCATTGCCTTGCGACAACTCCATCATCGTCGTCGTCGTCGTCACCATCGTCGTCTTCGTCAACTCCACCATCACCACTACCACCAACAGCAGCAGCAACAACAACAACAACAACAACAGCAGCAGCAACAACACCAACATACATACAACCAACCCTTCAGCGCTGACGTTGCGTGGCAGTTCAAGACTGCACCTCTGCCTCAAAAGTCCTGCCCAGAGTTGAACTCCGACGATGCCGAAGATGAAGAAGACGAAGAAGCAGAGGAGGAGGACGTTGCCCAGCATGGGCAGGGTGTCCAGCAGGAGCATTACCAGTATCCTCATGCCTGACCGTTTTGTATTTTAAATGTAACATTTATTTCCATTATTTTCCAATTTAAATGGGAATTAAGGGAATAGCAATAAAATGATATTAAAAACATTCTCTGCGAACGTAAAAATGTTTTTCTTTGTCAAACAAATTCCGTGGAGAACCTTCTGCTTCTTTTCCCGCTTTTTTTTTTAGATATTTTTTTTTATCTCTTTTCCGAATAAAAAATAAAAAAAACACAAACACACAAGAGGACACGTGTGACACGAAAGTGTCACCGGGTAATTACAAACGTGACAGAAGTGCCTGCTGAAGAAATTGACATCGATGAGCAGATGGATGGGTGGAGAAATTGATGGATGGATGGTTCGACGGATGGACGGATGGATGGATGGATGGATGGATGGATGGATGGATGGATGGATGGATGGATGGATGGATGGATGGATGGATGGATGGATTAACGGACGAATGCGCAAATACAGAATGTTGCTGGGCTCGCCCATAACCTGTTATTTACACCCACGGGTGTCTTTTAAGTCATCGTTATTGGAGACATAAAATATATCACAGGATCAATGAGGCACTCGCTCACCCAAACCCGGACACACACACACACAGAGATAGAGAGAAAGAGAGACATTCAAACATACTGAGACATTTTCTTTTTGGCAGATTAGAAACAGCACGAACATATTTCTTGTAGAAGGAAAAAAGGATAGTACTTGTATGGTACGGTTTCAAGTTAAGTTTGGAAGTACATAATAACCTTTTTTGGTCGTTTGTATTTGTACGTTTTTTGTAATACTTTTCACTTCTACGTGTTGTGTTGCATTCTTGGGTTGCCCGATTGTTTGGACCAGTAACCATCATTATATTTCATCAGAGAAAATTGTCAGTGTCAATTAATAAATTATTAAATAATAAATTATCAATTAATTTATTATTAATTATTAATTTATTAATATAAATTATTAATTAATTAATTATTATTGTTTTTATTAACTATTAATATATATTATTAATTATAATTATAATTATGTATTACTTAGTTGTCATCGTTGTTACACCATTAAATCATCAAATCAATGATTGTAAATAATATGGATAATGGTTTGAGTGTAATTATAATGGCAGATTCCAGAATCGTATTACAGCTGATAATCACTTCTGGATCTTCTTGGCAGCAACCTTTCTATACTTCTATATACTTTCTATACCTTTATATACCTCTATATACCTCTGTATATCTCTAGATACCTCTATATACTTCTATATACCCCCCAAAAATAGGTATATTGATCAGACCAAATAATATTCTAATCCATCGATCCATGAATTATTTTTAAAACGTTGACTGGCCGAAGGTGGCTTCCACTAAATTGTAACTAAATGTTATCAAATCAATTGTTCTGTTAGATCACAAATAGAATCAGAATACGCAATAATAAAATTGTAATAATATATAAATATTATAATTAATATTGGCATAACTATATACGACATGTTATTGCATAATATATGCTATTATTATTATTATTATTATTATTATTATTATTATTATTATTATTATTATTATTATTATTATTATTGTTATTATTATTATTGTTATTATTATTATTATTATTATATTATTATATTATTATTATTATTATTATTATTATTATTATTATTATTATTATTATTATTATTATTATTATTGTTATTATTATTATTGTTATTATTATTATTAGCAGGAATACCGAGGACTGAGAAATAAAAAGGGTAATAAAAGCGACCCGAGTCGCACCGTACGACATCCTCATTTGCATATTTCATCAATAAGCTAATTAATTATTCATGAACTCGTCTTCTCTTATTCGCACGCTCGGACAAATGTTTATATTCTTTGTGCCACCATGTTTGCCATCATTATCAGCACCAGCATCATCATATTCGTCATCATATTCATCATTATTTTTATCTTAATTTTATAAATAAAACATTAGATTTTATAAATAGCAATTATACCATTTAAATATTTATAATGTTAATAATTTGAATATTTCTAATATTTTAAACAGAATTTAATTAATAAGTTTATTTGTTTTCATATTCCCATAAATCCCATAAATTACCAAAAATGAAATTAAAATTGATAAAGATATAAATAAAGCAAAAAAAAAAGCCCATTGTATTTCCAATAAACTCAGTGACCTTGGATGACCCCGGATGATTCATCCGATAGAAATTTATCATTTCACTTATCTTCAATACCATTCCATTTCCGGAGGCTTCTAAGTTCCAGCGTTCAAAAAAAAAACCGATGACGTCATCAAGTCGTCAAAAGCGTACCGACCAATGAGAGTCGCTGGTGACCTCACCGTGACTCCGACAATCATCCAGGTAACGATGATGGACGGATGGCGAAGCGGAAGTCTATACCGGAATTGGAAAAATTGCGGACGTCGATGGAAAAGACGCCGGGCGATAATAGGGCACTCGGATAATGGCGATAATAACCTGCATGAGAAGGCATTGTTTTTCGTAAAATTTCGCCTAACGATGACGAACGAGAACCAGTTTCAGTGTAATATCTTTGCATCGGATCGCGCACGGCAACAACAACAACAACAGAGCAGCGTAGAACATAGACATCGGAGTAGCAACAACGCCAGCAGCATAGATAAGAAAGAAAGCTCACTTGGTATTCTGTTTATCGCCCGCAAAGGTCTCAGGACTCTGATGGTTCTGATGGCCGAGAGATTCAGGTTCTGAGAATCGATTCCATATTCCACGGCCCTGTGTAGATGATAATAGTTACAATAATAATAATAATAATAATAATAATAATAATAATAATAATAATAATAATAATAATAATAATAATAATAATAATAATAATAATAATAATAATAATAATAATAATAATAATAATAATAATAATAATAATAATAATAATAATAATAATAATAATAATAATAATAATAATAATAATAATAATAATAATAATAATAATAATAATAATAATAATAATAATAATAATAATAATAATAATAATAATAATAATAATAATAATAATAATAATAATAATAATAATAATAATAATAATAATAATAATAATAATAATAATAATAATAATAATAATAATAATAATAATAATAATAATAATAATAATAATAATAATAATAATAATAATAATAATTATAGTAATAATAATAATAATAACAATATTAATAATAATAAAGACGATGGTGACAACGATATTGTTTATGACAATTTGTTATTCTAGAATTTGTAGTCAATAAAACAGCCGAATGGGAACATCCGTGACTCCCTGTGAGGGCTGAGGTCGGGCTAGTTAGTAGGAGTTTAGTTAGTTAGTGGATAAGAGTCCAATAGACATTGGGGGAAATTTTACGGGTTAAGGTTAATAAAATATGTATTATTAAATAAAATATACGAATTAAATAAATTAAATTAATTAAAATATGAATTAAATAAATTTAATTAATTAAAATATGAATTAGATAAAATTATATGAATATATAACTATATATAGACTTGGGTTAGCTTTGACTTAGCTGTTAGCCTTCTGTGGCTAAGCTACTGATATTAGCTAAGCCCACCCGTGACTAAACCCTCCGTGAATTTATAACGATCATTGACATGAATAATTAATTTTGCAGTTCATAAATGGCAATTGTACTCGGTACAATGAACCGTTCATGAATATTGATCGACTCCGCCCCCCATATCATGAATATTGATGAACCGGAGAGTAAACATTGATATTGCCCGCAGGACGTCAGTTCTCATTGTGTAAGGATTAATGATTGGCGACATTGTGACTTTTTACGATGTTTTTCTTTATTTTTTTACAAAAATCACTGATATTATTTGTATTTATTGATAATATTTTATTTATTGATAATACTTGTATTTATTATTTAATATTTGTATTTATTGATAATATTTTATTTATTGATAATACTTGTATTTATTATTTAATATTTGTATTTATTGATAATATTTGTATTTATTATTTAATATTTGTATTTATTGATAATATTTGTATTTATTGATAATATTTGTATTTATTATTTAATATTTGTATTTATTGATAATATTTGTATTTATTGATAATACTTGTATTTATTATTTAATATTTGTATTTGTTGTATTTTTACTGTTAATGATTTGAAAATAAGTCGCCGTTCGACCAATTATTATAATAAAATCTTTTTAGCACAGTTTAGTTCAATTATCTACATTTTGCAAGAATATATATTTAAAAATAATTATATCTCATAAATGTAAAACCTTTAAAAATTTAAATCCTGCAATGCAAAGCGATTATGTCACATATAACCTCAAATATATCCTCTTAATTCATAGAAAATAGGACTTAACTTATATTTATCCATTTAATATTATTTTTTTGAAAATTAAAATTATTATTATTTGATTATCGTCCAATTAATTCTTAAATTGATTTATTTACGGCCTCATTGCAATTAATCCACAGCTGCCCAGAGCCACCTAATGAGATTTTAGACTCTGCACTTTTGGAAAGCTCGAGAAAATTGAAGTCGTCTATTTTAATCATGTCTCCTCTAACTCAATTATCCGTGACTCCCCTTTGTACTCGAATTCCCTTCCGCCGCCAACACCCCCTCGGTCTCCCCACAAAGGGTGCACCACCTGTACTTTGCTCACCCCGGTTGGCGCCTTCGGCCAATGTTTTGCCGTTTTTTTTGTTTGAGGAACTTGCATTTACAATGCTGTAACAATTTTATCAATCGCCTTGCCGAGCAAACATCATCATAATCACCACCACGATTATTATCATCATAATTGTATTTATTTAACCTGCACCGTCAGGGCTCGCCCTAGGGTAATGGCCTATTGGGCAGTGCTTTTGTAACCTATTAGAATACATATACAGGGTACTCTAAATGAGGACAAATGTAAATCATATCTTCTCACCCTGCTATGACTATGAACAGATCCAGTTTGTTCCAGCTATCACCGAAGTAGGCCCTTTTGCCGAAGAAGCCCATGGCCACGACCTTGACTATCATCTCCAGCGTGAAGAAGACGAATATCACGTGGTCGAAGACCTCCAATAGGCGACATCGGAGCGTCACGCACGACTGGTCATCGCACGGCTGGTACATGCCCAGAGTAATGCAGTTGACCATGATGATGCTGATGCTCAGACGCTCGAACCACGTGTTGTTGTTGCGGTCGTTGCGGTCGTTGTGGTAGTTGTAGGCGTCGTTGAGGTCGATTGGTGCAAAGACGGGTCACGTGGTAGTCACGTTGTAGTTGGGGGTGGATTCGAAATTTGTTTCAGATGGTTGGAGAGAATGGAGGATGGTTCGTTGATTGGTTGGATTAAGAAACGAATTTGATGATGATGACGACGACGACGACGATGATGACGATGATGATGATGATGGTGATGGAGAAAACAATGATGAAAACGATGATGACTGAGTCAAGGAAAGTAAATTTTCTGAATTTATTTATTTCATGTATAAATTTATTAACATAAAATTATATTTTAATTATTTGAAACTGTAGGTTAGACAAAAATAAGCAGAGCATACATCAAATAAGCTCCAAGCCCCACATACTGACCGGCGCCGCACCAGCGACATCTGACGACAATGGCGACAAAGGATCGATATAATATCGATCGACTTATCGATCGGAGCGTCACATTGTTTGTTCTCTGCGGTTATTAGTCGATCCATGACGATGGGTTATGAATTGGAAAACATCCCCTGTTTTTGTATCCGTCTTTGTATTTGTCTTTGTATTTGTCTCTCCGTATCTATGTTCCTGAATAACCTCCTCACTCGTGTCGCTGAGTTTAAGTCATTCTATTGTTGTCATCGTCTTGTTTGCATACATGCATGCATCCATGTTTATTTGTAAGTTTTGTAAGCGCATACAAGTTCTGAATGTATGTTTCCTTGTTGGCTTCTTTAAACGTTTGTTTGTCTGCTTGTTTGTTTGTTTGTTTGTTTGTTTGTTTGTTTGTTTGTTTGTTTGTTTGTTTGTTTGTTTGTTTGTTTGTTTCGAGTGTGTGAATACAAAACAAAGATGTTGTATTCATGAAGGAGCAAACGTTGAAGAAAGAGAGCATCCAAAACAACGAAAATTAGGAACCAAACCACAAGCAAGGTCACCACACCACAATTCAATGACATCTTTTACATATTATAATACAATTATTTATTTATTTATTTATTTATTTATTTATTTAATCTAAAATTAATACATCCTTTCCTCCCAAGGCAAAGGAAAATGGTGGACGACTTGAAAGGCCGCCATTTCAGTTGGACAGTCCGTAAACTGGAACAACATGAGTCACCATGTGCATCGCACTTCCCGACGGTTGTTTTTGATGATGATGACGACGACGACGACGACGATGACGAGGATGACGACGACGACGATGACGAGGATGACGACGACGATGATGATAGCGTTGACCGTGTTGCTTCCTTTTGCACTTTTAAAAGTATTTCCGTTTCGTCTGCCTATTCTCGCATTATCTGTTTAATTTCATCATCTTCATCGTCGTCATCGTCGTCATCATCGTCGTCATCATCATCGTCGTCGTCATCGTCATCGTCGTCGTCATCGTCATCGTCATCATCATCGTCGTCATCATCGTCGTCATCATCATCGTCATCATCATCGTCTTCGTCATCGTCATCATCATCGTCGTCGTCATCGTCGTCGTTATCATCCTCAGCCTTCTCTTTTTCTTCCACTCTTCCATTCCGTGGACCATTCCAGGTCTTGTTTATGTGTCGCTAACGTCGTTTGATTGTGAACAGGAGACACTGAGATGCGGTTGCTAGTGACGTCACACGTGCACTCCGTCTGTGCTGTTGTGCGTTTGTGCGAGCGGATCGATGAATTACTACTGCATGGGAGGATGCATTGGACCGCAGGTGCATTGCGAGGGTCCCTGGTGCATGGATGGCTGCCGAGAGATTCCGGGTGAATGGTGATTATTGAATGGGCTCGCTAGATGGCGCATGCCGATGAATTATTGCATTCCTTAATGGATAGGGTTGCATTAAGATTATCGAATAATATTATTATAATAGTAATATTATTTTTATTAATCAATTTATCAATTTAAGGATATTGATGAAGATTTTAAAAACCACGCCTGAAAAATTATTTCCGAGAGATAAAAACTTACTCATCAGACGTGGCATCACGTGAGTTCCAGGTGAACTCGTCCATCGATCGATGGACGGATGGGTGAATGAATGAATGAATGAATGAATTAATTAATTAATTGCCATGACCTGCCACGGGTGATAAGGTGTCAGAGTTATGGGTTAGAGTTCTGAGGGTTGGTGATGGGTCTGGGGTTAGGGTTATATCTAATTCTAGGGTTAGGTCTAACTCTAGGGTTAGGACTAGGGATAGGGTTAGGTCTAAGTCTAGGGATAGGGTTACGCCTGAGTCTAGGGTTAGGGTTAGGCCTGAGTCTAGGGTTAGGACTAGGGTTAGGTTTATGTGATTGGAATATTTTGCAAACAATTTACCATAGGTAATCAAAAATTCATGGGAATTAATTCCAATTCAATTTCCTTGAATGCGTTCCTTCAAGAGGTTTTTTTTTGGGGTGGGGGGGAATTCTCATCCTAAATCCAACCTGCACAACCACAGGGCACTGGAAGGGCCTGGTCCAGGTTGTCTAATCCAATGACCTCTGTAGCTGGAAAAGTCGAGGGTGGAAGTATTTTCCACACATTCTCTGGAAAACTGGAGAGGTTTCTTCAAGTCTGGATGTTTGCACGGAAGTTTTGCGCGTGTGTCTGTGTGCAAATGTGTGCATGTGTGGGTGGATGTTACGTGTGGGTGGTTGCAATTTGTGTGGGTGTGTTTCATACGATCGATGATTCCTAACTTTCATCCATTCATTTATCTCTTCATTCATTCACTCTTTCATTCGTTCATCTGTCTGCATATTCCTCCGCCTCTTTTTCCCATCAATTCTTCTCTCCATGAGTTTTTCTAAACATGTCCAGCTCATGATGACAATGATGATGATGACGACGACGACGATGACTGTGATGATGACAGTGACGACGATGTATTGTTTGCGTGTTTTCGGGACTTAGCCGCCAAAGATTGCTTAGGAGCCACGTCGAAGAATCAATACCGCCGAGCGAAAAATTGCGCAACATAAAGGCTATTTCAGGGGTCACGACCTCTGTAGCTCGGCCTAGTGGCCTCATTGACCCGAGAACACATCTCGGACGGATTAGGAGAAGCAATTTGATGAATTATAAATGAAAACAAGAGCTGATTGGTGGAGCAATTGAATAAATTAGAATGGAAGATGAGCCATTCAGTCAAACAATCAATCAATCAACCATTCAATCAATCAATCAAACAATCAATCAATCAGTTCTTCATCGGCGTCGCCATCATCAGCATTATCGCCTACGTCATCGTCATCAACTTGAAACGATCGTCATCAGCATCGTTGACGGTTCGACGGCTGACGGTGGCGTCAACAAAGATTGGATAGGATGAAGGTCTTGTTATGTTCGCGGAATTATTTTCAACAGGAACGAAAGGCGATGATGTCTAAGACGATGACGACAACGTTGATGATGATGATGATAATGATGTTGATGATGGTGATGATGATAATGATAATGATGAAAATGAGGATGATTTTGCGACATCCTTTGGCAAAGATATTGGAAGTTATTGTATTTTTTTAAATGAAATATTGGAAAAATTAAATCGTAATTTTGCTTCTGTGGCCCAGCATTGTCAACAATAAGCACAACAACAACAACATCAGCAGCAACAACAACGACAAAAACAAATTCAACTGGAACATCAATTAAGACCACAAAGAGCAGCGCAAGTATTGCAACTATTGTGAATCGTCAGATGAATACGAGAACATAATCATCATCATCATAATCATCATCATCATCATCCTCGTGATCACCATCATCATCATCATCATCAGCAGCAGCAGCAACATCGACAACAAACGAAGTTCATGGAGGTTATTTATGGTGATTTTCCACACGACAAAACAGAAACCTTTAGGCGTACAGCCCTGGGAATTCCCCAAATTAAAGTGGAAACCTATTTCTTAATGCATCGCCATCGTCGTCCTCTTCATCATGACTGTCATCATCATCATCATCATCATCATCATCATCTCCATCATCATCATCATCGCCCATGCCCTTCAGCTTGACCTCACCATCGAAACGAAAAGGATATGGCCATGTCACCGCCATGAGGCAGTATTTCCTGGGCCAAGTGTTCTGACTGAAGAAGTAGAGGGCCTTCGACTCGAAACCCGGAAATGGCAGTTCGTCTGCTTTGCTGCTGGTAATGCTTTTGGGTTTCGTCGGCCTCGACGGGCTGCTTGACAGTTTCGGGGAAGAACGTTTTACGAGTACGTTGTCGGCTGCAGTCGGTCCCTGGTCTCTGGTGAGGATGTCCCGTGACGCCCTGACAGTTGCCGGAGTCGAGGAAGGCGCTCTATTGGAAGCTGCAGCGGCTGCCGCTTTCGTCAATTCGTCGCTCGATGAGTGGTGAGATCGGGAATCGAAATTTGTGAAAACCTCTAGCGACCTCTGGCGAGCCTTCAAGGTCGTCGGATGAGCCGACGGTGTGAACTTTGACCTCCCGCCAACCGGGGTCTCGGTCAAGGACTGAGTCGACAGCTGGCCATCTGTCGTTTTGCCCTTGAAATTCGAATTGAAATTGGGAGCGCTAACCTCTGAAATTCTGGAAGCGAACAGCTTTTCTGTCTTGAGGTCCGCATTTGGGCGAGAAGCGGAGTCAACAGCGACGCCATTGTTGGTATCATTATCATCAACATCGTCGTCGTCGAGCGATGACGTTTCATTGCGCCTTGAAATTGAAATAGAATCTAGACGCTCAGCAGATGTTACGTCGTCTGACGCCGCTTTCTCTTCTCGGCAGTTGACAGAAGCCGACTGGAAGACCTCGCTCGAAGTCTCGTCCAAGTTGAGAAAGTCCCTCGACTCTCGGCCCTCTGACCTGGACAGCAGGTCCTCTGCCGAGACGTCCAACTGCTCCTCTGTGGAGCTGGAGCTTTCATAGCCGGTGCTCGGCAAGAGTTCAAACCCTTGGATGTTCTTTGGCAGGGAGTCTGACAGACTGACTGTAATCTTTTGGCTTTGAACCAACGGCTGGTTGTGTAGGTTCTTGGACGAACTCCTCAACATGGCATCAAAAGGTGGTGGAGCAGAGATCGAGTGAGAATTACTGGAGGTGGAACGATGCCGGCTGGCATTTTCCAGCGGGGTTAATCCGGTGCCTTCCGACAGATGGCGTTGTCGACGTTCTAATCAATTGAGATTCCAACGAACGATCGCAATAAGTTTAAACCAATGCTTACAAGATATTATATTTATTATAATTATAACAAATAAAATTTATAACTAGATGTTGTTTTGATTATAATTTGATTCGACATTTATTTATTTATTTATTTATTTATATATATTTTATGTACGTTTTATTCCATGTCTACGCTCGGCTGCAGACTCCGCCCGCTCTGAAACTCGGATCTAAGAATCGTGTGCGTCCCATACGTTGACGCACTTGTCTATGATTCCGTTGCAAGTATTTCATCCATCCATCCTTCCAGCCAACCATCCATTCATCCATCCTTCTATGCCCCCGTCTCTCCATCCGTCCGTCCGTCCATCCATCCATCCATCCATCCATCCATCCATCCATCCATCCATCCATCCATCCATCCATCCATCCATCCATCCGTCCGTCCGTCCATCCATCCGTCCGTCCGTCCGTCCATCCATCCATGTCCCTGTGTCCGTGTGTCCAATCATCCATAAATGTTAAGGAACAAACCAGTATAATTTGAATGGATTTTGTCATTTATACGTTCCATCACGCAAAGATTTTCGCGTTCGGTGATAACTTATCACCGATGTCGTGTTCCAGTCGCATGAGATTTAATAAATATTTTCCAATTATCGGTAAATAACATTTTATTTTTATAAATTGTGATATATTGAGCTCTCTTAATGTAATATTGACATTAATTAATAAAATTTAATTATAAAAATTGTTATTATAATTATAATTAAGCATAATTAAGCATCAAATTCATAAAATGGCATAATTAAGTTCAAATTAAAAATCTCCTGGACTACGCAATGGAATGTGGTGAACCGCCATCTTTAATTTTAGATTTTTGTTTGTTTTTGAATAATAAAAGTGAAATTCCATGATTTTTCTCTGCTCTATAAAAATCGTTTTATTAAATTTTTATTTTAAAACAAATAATTTACAATTTAAAACAGCAAAATGCATGAAACGAAATGTCAAAATATTCATGATTATTAAACGAACAAAATAATTAAAATTTGTTAAAAATATTAAATTTTTTTTAACATCTGTGGTGCCTCTGGCCCTATTGACCGCTATTCGTTCCTTACAAGCCCTTAAAGATCCTGCCTGACCCCGGCAAGAGGGTGATAACCCAAGCCCCTGTTCGCTGTAATTTTGTATAGGGTTGCGACAAGAGCCAAATTTCTATGCAAATGTTTTCGTCGTTGAAATTGAAGCTGGGAATATTCATTCTGTTCTTGACTTTGGTCACTGGATACTCTGAGAAGTTGTTGTTCTGTGTTACATGGTCATTTTTCGTTTAACATTTTAAGATTGGTAAATAAATAAATAAATAATAGAATTAAATAAATAAATTATTTATTAACAAATAAATAAGTTATTTATTTATTTAATTCTATTTAACACGTTAACATGGATAATTTATCGAAAATATCAGTACAACTTAGACTAACTGACTAAATAAATAATAAAATAGATAAATAATAATAACAATTACAATAATAATAATAATAATAATAATATTACTATTAATAATAATGATAATAATAGTAGTAATAATAATAATAATAATAATAATAATAATAATAATAATAATAATAATAAAAATAAAAATAATAAAAATAATAATAATAATAATAATAATAATAATAATAATAATAATAATAATAATAATAACCAGGAGGAGAATCGTAAATTGTCTCTCTTTGCGACGTCACATTGAATATTCAGTCGCGCATAATTAACAATCTCCGTGAACAAGCTGTTTTAA